>JAQGBT010003804.1:0-18409 GCA_034698585.1 Disparrhopalites patrizii | reverse complement strand
AAAATTCAATTCAATTATGCAAAAGAAAAACTAAATAAAATTCAATTCAATTATGCAAAAGAAAAACTAAATAAAATGTAACTCTGCAAAACAAAAATAAATAAAATTCAATTCAATTATGCAAAAGAAAAAGAAATACAATTTAAGTCTGCATCAAATAAAAAGAAATAAAATTTAGGAAAGTCAGGTTACTGTATATCAGACATTTAGATTTTATTCATTGAAGCAGCATTATTACAGGCAAGGCATGATTTTAGACAGATGAGCAATAAGTCGACTCTCTCTTTAACAGTATCCGATGAAGCATCGAATTTTGACGTATAGGGAAGAACCGTGATAGAGCACAAACATTTCCATGTTAACAATTGGAGAAAGTTTTTGAGGGGAGCATTTTTTGCTGCTTATTGAGTCAGACCTGTTATAAGGGAGAATCGACAGTAAGTGATTGAATAAGTAATTAACTGAATACGTAGCTTCCGATTGCATTATCTCCCACTTGACAACAGTGTTTACCAAGTTCAAGGAGTAAAGAAAAATCTTTTTACAGTACAGATTCGTGTTAAGGCTGTAAAGGGGAAAGAAAGGGGAAAAGAGAGAAATACGCAAGAAGGAGAAAGAGAGCAAAAAGGGGCAGGAAGAGATACTAATAGAAGGAAGTTTGGGAGCGAAAGAGGAGTAAAAAAAATAATGAGAAATCTAGAGATGGAGAAGGAAAAGGACAAAGGGGAAGTTAGAGATAAAAGATGGAGAGAGAGAGAATCGAGAGATTAAATACAAGAGGAGACACTTATAATTAGAGCAGACACTTGTCACGGGAAATTTAACTGTGCCACATGCGTCACTAAACACAGAATTAACTATTTCGGGTGGGAGACGGAGCAAAAGGAGCACCTTTTATGGAACTTTTTTTTGAACATGATAATGATGATGAAGATGCTCCCCTTCATCTTTCTTCTTCTTCCTCGCGGTTCGTCTTAACTAAAAGAGAGAGAGAGTAAGACTGAGAAGGGAAAAGGGTTAGGGGGAAGATATTATAGTGTAATACAGTGTCAGTACATCCGAAATGAGCACTTTTTGAGGACAGTACATAAGAAGACAAAACAGTCTCCCTTCATCACAAGGCTTTGTCTGATTGCCAGCTGTTGTCGAGTTTCCCGAATTCGCTAGCCACATTTTCTCTCTCTGTCTCTCTTCTCTCTCTCTCCTTCACCCCTTTTATTTTAATTTACAAAAGGACAGACCTTGAAGATAGGGTGCCTCGTTATTCCGGATGATGAGAGTTGTTTGAAACAGTCCTTCCTCTCATTAAAACACTTTACTCTTCATTAACAAGTTTTTCTCCGGCTCCAGGTAAATCATTCAAATAAGTTTGTCTTTTCATACTTTCTCCTTTTGCCCACTTTCATGTCTCCTTTGTTTTCACTCATTACTTTCTCCCCCCCATCCCCTCTCCTGTTCCTCTATTATTTTGATTTTTCCTACCCTTTTTTTTAACCTCCTCCCCGGATAAGATGTTTAGGTTCAACTTCCGCCCATTCATCCCAAAGCCTTTGCCTTTTTCTGGTACATATTTTATGGTCTGGTTTAAATATATCTGCGGCCCATTTCTTCATGCTTTTTTTTTTCAGTCTGATTATCACTTTTCCCTGTTATTTATTTCATTTCATGCGTTTCTCATTTAGAATATTGCTGGCTGGTCTTTGGTTACCATTTTGTTTCTGAACACTACCAACATATTTCATCTGGTCATTGTTATGGGATCACTTTCTTTTCGCTTTCTATCCCTTATCAATTCCTGGTTTTGTTTCTCTGTTTTTCTCGCACATCTAACCTTGCATGAAAGATTGTAATTAGAACTGTTGGCAAAAAAAAAATAGGTTCTCCCGAAAAGGCTCCATCTGTAGTCGCTACCCTGGGTATAGGGCATAGGAGAAAGTGTATGGGAGAAAAGGTATAGGAGAAAGCATTAGTTTACATCATCAAATGTGTATTCTAGCACATCTGAATAACGTGTGGTCCTTGAAGAAGTAAAAAGTTGGTGTTTATCTCTCCTCTCCACAAAAATTTCTCCTTTGCAAAAGTAATTTTGTCTGTACGGAAGGGAAAGGATGGGAAGCCACATGTATATGGTAGGTATACCTAACATGATATATTCATATATACATACGTATAATATAGTTACGTGCATACATAGGTGTAGGAAAACACATGTGTGTGAAAAGGCCCGCCGCCAAAGAAGCCTTCCTTTCTTTGAAGGAAAAAAGGTAAAGGTTTTTTTTTGCAGGTTGAATGCCCAAGATGAACTGTTTCCTATTTTTTATAAAGAAAAAAAAAGAAGTGAAAAAATGTATCCTACTTGTGTATCTTTTTCTTTGTGTGCATTCATACATTTTTTTATCTCAAGAAATGAGAAAAAGTGTACATACAGCTTGTATGGGCCATATGAGGCAATATGCATACATGTACACACATAGAATTGCCAGAGGAGGAAGAGGAAAGGAAAGCAAGTTCCTCGGTGCCGTGTCGTCAACTTGGGAAAAACTGGTCAGTCTCTCCCCCTTAGAAAATTTATGACTTTCACCAGTTAAAAATAGAGGGAAAGCAAGACTCCAAATAAAAAGGGAATCGATTACACTGGGAGATACAGGGAGAAGGAGAGAGAGAGAGAAAAAGGACTTGCCCTTCCTCCCTTTCTTTCTCCTTCCAGTTTATTCCCTGGGCTAAACAACTTTTTGGGAGCGCTTTACCATTATTATGGCCTCCCAACGAGAGCCCTAAAGTACTCTGGTGAAGAGCTGTAAATCTAAATAAAAAATAACACACGCATATCGAATATTAAAAAAAAACAACCTAAAATGGTGTAACCACTGGTTTTTTTTGGACCCCCAAAAAAAATAAATTGAAGGAAATACTTTTCCTATATTTTTTCTCCTCCTATGGTATTTTCTATTTTTTTTCTAACAGTGGACCGCATGAGGAAGCTGGTGAAAAATTTATTGAAATTTAATGGACGCAAAAGTCTGTGATGTGGAACGAGGAGAGAAAATGGAAGGGTTACGCATAGAATTCAGAGCATATAAATCATCCAATGCTTTCTCTCCTTTCTCTCTATCGTCCTTTTCCCGACAAAAAAAAATAACGCTTTTTTGGGTACGTGTGAGGCTGATGAGAGGTGAATTCTAGGAGGTCATAAAATATATAAGTGCTACTACCAACATTTTTAACAACTATTCAAGCGCGAGATTTGAGAGACATAAAGACCGAGCAAGAGCGAGAAAACACAAGTAGGGAGAGAGAGAGAGAGGGAGAGAGAGAGGGAAAAAATTGGACGGGGAAATAAAGGGTTGGTGAGAGAGAGAGTAGACGAAGTGAGCGTGAGAGGGTGAAAGCTCAGAGAAATGACCCAAGAGTGTAGTGACCAAGCCAAAAAGAGAGACAGGGAGAAAGAGAGAGACAGGAGTGGGTGCGAGACCAAGAGAAATGACAATAATTGTAGTGATTAATGTGTCCGTCCTCACCCACATCTGCTCCTTCGCCCTTCCTCCCAACATCCCCTCTCAGGGCTTATTATTCCAAATGCAGTACTAATAGGGCTGGTAAAGGGGAAAGATGATGGTGGAGGGGGAAAAAGTGGGGAAAAGACTCATCAGCAGCATCTATTACCGTGCCGGGAGCGGCCCCAAAAACCCACCCCTTCCCTACACAACTCTTCCCTTTCTTTCCCACAAAAACTCATTTCACTCCACTAATTCATTTGACCCACAAGAATATAATTAGATCTTTGTTTTTTCCTCTTGGGTCTCTCTCACGGGACAGTAAATACAGGAATTAAATGAATCCCGCCGCGCTGTCCAATTGTTTTGAGCTAAAAATCTAAAATGTTTGACCGGTCCTAAACTGGGGTGAACAGCTACCGGGATGGGCCTCAGACGTTCGGAAGAACCCCTTCCTAACGAGACTCTCCGTCTGGTATGAAAAATTAATGAGTCTTGGCAATTGACTTGCAGAATCCAACGAGAGTGGAGGATAAAAATAAATCTCTCAACATTTCCTCTCTTCCTCTCCGTCTCTCTCTCTCTCTTTCCTCCTCATAATCGTCCCTCACGAAGGAGACTTTTGGAACTGTGATAATAATAAAATAATAATGATATAAATTATGAAACGTGTACTTCCCCCCTGTGTCAAAGCCACAGAGACAAGAGCCAAAGCTTCCGGAGAATGAATGACTTTTATATAGAATCTAATAACAAGAGTCGGAGGACAGTGTTCGACTAATTAGTCCTTTCCATTAATCAGCTACGGCAACCAAGAGTCCTGTGCCATTTACCATTATTTCCCATCATCTCTTGCCATCCCTTTCTCTCTCTCTGTCTCTCTCTCTCTTGGTAAATTTCACAACTCTTCGCAGTCATAATGACTTGTAATTACCTCATGTTCTGTCGTCATACTCTTTTCTTTACAGCTGATTACTCTGTAAGCATTCTCGTCAGAATATGAAATAATTTGAAAAAATATAATTATCACAAAAATATAAAAAAGCATGGAGAATTTTGTAATAATGTACCTAGTTATGTCATAAAAAAAACGTAATGTTACTTGGGGAGAGAGGAAATGCACGAGGAAATAAATACATGGAAGGATGATTTATTTGACCATTGCCACTTCAGCTCCCCTCAGTCCCAAGGCGTTAATTCTGAGCCTAGGTCATTAATAAATGCCGACCACCTCGAAAACGTTCCTGGTTCTGGAGCCAAAAAATAATAATGAGGTGGGTGCGGGCATAGGGGAAACACGTGCTTATGAATGTATCTATACACATATATGCGTAGCATAACGAATCAAATCAAATTATTAGGGTGAAGGGGAAAGCCGGACAAACAGTGTACTAGGTGTGGGAAATTGGGATGAAAGTATGCCGCTTGTATATAGGTGATATCTATATATTCATATCGTCGGTGAAGAATCATATGTAACCATCTCCACCGAGCGCTAATTCAAGAAATTATCAATTCTATTATGCCTCTGTGCATAAAGTAATCAAGTCCATTAAAAATCAAATAGATGCCCTTGTGTCTGGGACGAACTATTGCGCTTATAGCTTAACTTGTAGCCGATTTTTCGTTAATTTTCACATACTAACGGGTAATACCCCTCCATGAATGTACAATATACAGTCGAATCTCCCTATAACGGCCTTCCATATAACAGTATTCACTCTATAACGGCAGCAAAAAATGTTCCCCTCAAAAACTTTCTCCATTGTTGACATAGAAATGTCTGTCTTTTATATCTTGTCTTCTCTATATGTAAAGGGCAAAATTTGCTGCTTTATAGGGTGTTGTTATAGAGAGAGTCGACTGTAATCTTACAATAACTGCTTTTTAAGTTTCATGAATTAGTACAGATATTTATTTGGAAATTCCAAGAACTTGCAATGCATTCTTGATTCGTTAAACAAAAGCAAGAACATCGTGTTTTTGATAGTCACGTAATTTTTATTATACTGATTTTTTATTCCACTGGAAATCTGAAAGTTAAAGTTCTGACAGTACAAATTTTTGCAAAGGTGTGTTTGCTTGAACTCAAGGATTCCTTTTGCTACTATGCATACCGTATCCTACGGAATTATTAGTTAAAAATTAATTCATATAGGCTGATTAGTGAGTATACAGAATCCTAATTAAAATTTCTCCGACTCTTTGTTTTGAAAAATTTATTCAATTTTTTTTTTTTGAAATTATTTTGTGGAGCTAATCATTTACGACCAACAAGAAAAATGGAGATGCTCAGTTTGTAAATTAGAGCTCGGTGGAGATGATTACATATGATTTTTCACTGACGATATGCAGATAAGAGAACATGGAGGGGAGCGAGATAAAAATAAATAAATGTGCTATGGGTAAAAGATGGTGGTGGTGCTCGAGAGACCAATATAACTCAATGGTCTTTGAATATAATGTGGGAGTGTGTGCGTGTGTGATCATGAGCACTTTTTATATCTGTATATACACAAACACACTCAAAAGCCTGGAGGAGGAGAAGAAAGGGGGAGAAAGGGATCAATTCCTAAGCTACTTAAAGCCAAAGAAGAATTCGGTTTTTCCCCTTCTCCCTTTCTCTTTTGCTATCCTGCCCTTCACCGTCTCCTTTCGCTTTGGCCATCTCGATATTTTTCTTCTGAACTCTCAATTTTTCAATTCCGCTTTCGTTTTTCATTTCCTATTTTCTATACTTGTCTCTCGATATCCCTTTTCTCTACTATTTTTTCCACTTTATTTCTTAATGTACATACATACTCCCCGTTCCCGCTTTCCTTGTCTTTCTATCTGCACTTAGGAAGCTTTCATTCTCTCTCTCAATTTTTTTTCACTTGTTTCCTTGCCGACTCTGTTCATTTCTTTTGCTTTCGCACGCTTTCTCTTGTCTTCTTTTGGTTTTATTTACTTTCTCGCTTTGTTTCACTTTCACATGCTTTCACTCGCTTTATCTTGTTTTCTTCTGCTTTTACTCGATTTCTCTTGTTTTATTTCGGTTTTTCTTGCGTTCCCTCACTTTATATTGTTTTATTTCGGTTTTTCTTGCGTTCCCTATATTTCTTTTGTTTTATTTCAGTTTTTCTTGGTTTCCCTCACTTTCTGTTGTTTTATTTCGGTTATTCTTGCTTTCGCTCGCTTTCTTTTGTTTTATTTTGGTTTTTCTGGCTTTTACTCGCTTTATAGTTTTATTTCACTTTCACTTACTTTCCCTTTGTATTTCGCTGTCACTTACTTTCTTGTTTTATTTTGCTTTCACTCGCTTGTTTTATTTCGATTTTTCTTGATTTCACTCGGTTTCTCTTGTTTTATTTCGGTTTTTCTTGCTTTCACTCGGTTTCTCTTGTTTTATTTCGGTTTTTCTTGTTTTCACTCGTTGGTTTTATTTCGGTTTTTCTTGATTTCACTCGGTTTCTCTTGTTTTATTTCGGTTTTTCTTGTTTTCACTCGTTGGTTTTATTTCGGTTTTTCTTGATTTCACTCGGTTTCTCTTGTTTTATTTCGGTTTTCCTCGCTTTCACTCACTTTCACGTTTTCTTTTACTTGTTCTTGCTTTCGTTGACTCTCTCTTGCTTTCCTTTGCTGTCTCTTGTTTTCATTGACTTTCGCTTCCTTTCTCTTGTTTTCTTTCTCTTCCACTTGCTTTCACTCGCTGTCACTTGCTTTCTCTCTGTTTTTCAAGCATTCTTTGGTTGTTGTTTACGTTTTCTTCCTTTCTCCTGTTCTCTTGCTTTTTATCTCTCCTCCAGATCCGCTTTCCTCTCTTTCCTGTCCTTTTGTTCTCTATTCGTATCAACATAAGCAATTTATTCGTCACTCTATTCCTTGATTGTGAGAATTAAGTTTGGCTCTTCCTTGCATTTCAGTCTTCCAGATTTTATGTCGCTGTATGTCTCTATCTTCGATGGTGTCAGTCCCTTGTTTCCCACTATTTCTATTCCATCAGTTATTCTGACTCTATTTCGTCCTAATCCTCTGCGTGTCAATGTACTCTTCCCTTTCTTTCTCTTTGTCCCTATCTGAACTGACAAGTGGATCTGTGAAATTTCTACAATTCTGATTTCTTTTGCTCCCTGCATCTGTTTGCTCTCTTTCCGTGATTGTTGTTTCTCTGTTTTTCTTCCATTTTCCTAATACTTGTTTGCGAAACTCTCCATTCCTTGTGAGCTTCTGGACTGCCTTTACTATCCCTTTCGCATTCTCTCTGTTCATGGTTTCTCTGTCCTGTGCCTCACTCGATTTTTTTTACTCTGGCCCGCTATTGCTCATTGTGTGCTTTTTCTCGTATTGTGTCGTACTTTTCTAAGTTATTAAATACCTTCTGGTCTAGGTATTTTTTTGATCAACTCCGAAGCTGATTCGATTGTCCTTTATTTCTATAACGTATACATGTGTATATGTATACTGATGTATATTATATAAATATTAATTGTATATATGTACGTATATATGTATATAATAAATACAGGTACATATACATACAAATACATACTGGTGTGGTGTACCAAGTCTCGCTGAATTAATTCTCTGTATTACTCCTATTGCCCTCCCATTTTTCCTGTCTCTTCTCTCTCTCTCTGTAATTCTCTCTTTCTCTCTCTCTAATTCTCTGCTTTCTCTCTCTCACACTGTAATTCTCTCACTTTCTCTCTCTCTATAATTCTCTCTTTCTCTCTTTCTTTCTCTTGCTTGCCTCTACTTAACTTAATCCTTGCTGGACAAACACTCGGCTTGCCTATACAAAGTTAACATTATTGACGCCCGCTTTGAATGGATTGAGAGTGAGCGGGATTGAATGTTATTAATACTCACACTCGACACGCACTCTCCCTTTGTTTCGTATGTATGTATATGTATAGGTATAGATACTCCGTACAAGCTCAAATCCATATATATACGTATGCTTGTCAACCGCCCTTCTCTCTTTCTCTCTCTCTCTCCCTCACTGGCCTACTAGGCCAGTGGTTTCTCTATCCATGATTTGCTCCTGTTTTTATTTGATCCTCCCATAAGTTCTTTTTTTCCCCGACTATCCCCCAGCAATTTATTTTCGTGCTCCAAAAAATTCTTTTCCAGTTAAGGCCTCCGTATTTTTATGTAAATGTCCAGAGAAGGATTTTCTCCTTTCAGATTTCCCTAGTTTTTTTTTCTTCGGGAGAAGAAATAAGAGACAATTAGCATTTTTTCTTGAGCAAAAGGCAGAAGAAAAGAACGGGGCTGGAGTATTATTTAATTATTGTGGGCATGAAACGGGACCACTAAACCCAGAACAAAGCCTCAGATCCTGAGATTAATTGTAAAGCCTTCTCTCTCTCCCTCACTCCCTGCCTGTCTATACCATGGAAAGAGGGCTCTCTGAGAGACCAGAAACCATAGAAGCTGTAAATCTCTCAACCAACAACAAATTCTCTCTTTCCCATTCTCTCTCCCTCTCTTCTCTCCCCTCGTCCCTCATGGAGGTATCCCTCATGTAAAGCCTGATCTCTGCACTCTGGCTTCTTCTCTCTCTCCCTCTTTCCCCCTCTATCCTCGTCCCCAAAAAATTCCCTTTCTCTCTCTCTCTCTCCTCAACATCTTCACCACTTAATCCAAGCCCAGCTAATTTGTTATCGTTTTCCAGACTTTTTTATCCTTTTACGTACTCATGGTTTCCCTCTTGTCACTTCCCCTTCTTCTTCTCATCTATTCACCGCCCTCTAATAATTCTCGTCCTCCTCCTCCACCTTTTTTTTAACAATGGTCCAAGATGGGCTAAAATTTTCACAGAGATTACTCCTCACAAGCTCCTTCGCAGTTCGGAACAAGGAAGGGAGGAAGTCAAAAACATAGTTTTTCATACAAAACCACGAGGTAAGAATGAGAGGGAGACGCTTCCGTACTTTCCTTGCTGTAGTGTGACGCAAGAGAGAGAAGGAGAGAGAAAGAGAGAAAAAGAGAGAGAGAGAGAGAGAGAGAGAGAAAGAAAGAGAGAGAAAAGATTCTTTGGGACTTTTTAAAATGAGAGAGAGAGAGAGAGAAAGAGAGAATGGAAGCTGAACACATTATTCAGACTGAGAAGCAGTGAGAGAGGAAGTGGAGGTTGGATTTCGTATCGTGGTCATAAATCAGGAGAGAGCCGCATCCCTCCAACGAAACGTCCATCTATTTCATTGCAAAGATTTCCTTCCAAAAAGTACACGCACACATACACACACTCAACCCAGAGACAACCTATATATTCAATGTATGTTTACCCCCGATTACCCATTTCTCCTATTACTGTGCATATGCTCTCCCTCCTTTCTCTCTCTCTCTCTCTCTCAGTTTCTCTCTCACTCCCTTTGTGAGATCGATACTTTCATTTGAGTTTCTTCTCTCTCTCTCTTTCTCTCTTATCTAGTAAACTCTTGTAGTTTTTGCATCTTTTTTCTTCCTCCCTCCCTCCCTCTTTCTCTCTCTCTCTCTATCTTTCTTTATTCCTTGTCCAAACATCCTTGTGGGAGTTCAGAGGTGATCCTTCCATTCTCCCAATTGGTCCACTTACACACACACATACTTACAGGGGGGACTATAAAAAAGGGGAAGATTGACCTGGTTACTGCTCCCAACAAACTCTCACACTCACACACAATCTTGTATGCTGGACGAAGGTTGATAGGTTTATAGGGAGAGAGAGAAAGTGAGAGAGAAAGAGAGAGAAAGTGAGAGAGAGACAGAGAGAGAGAGAGGAAAAGGGATGGAGGAGAAAGGATCATATTCTCACCCACTGGAACTAATGCCAAAAACACATTTTTCACCAGATATATGAATCTATTTGAATGCACGCATTTCCAAACACTCACCGCCTCTATAAATAAAAAAAAAAAATTTGAGATACTCTTATTCTTCCTCCATCTCCTCCATCCCTTCACCACTCTTCTCTTCACAAGTAGAGAAATTGCAAAAATGTGTGCCAAAAAAAATATAGTTTCTCCCATCTTCGTCAAAAGCCCCAGACGTTTCCAAAGTAGTATATGCCTCCCTTGTCTAATTTATTTCTATGACCAAAATTCTACTCTTATGTTATATATGATAGCATAGAAAATAAAAATTACTTTCTCCAAACTGACCCATCCTGACCACCATGGACGTACGGATGTATGTGTGTCTACGTATGTATTTTTACCACTTTTATCTGGTATTCACCGGGATTTACGGGGCATCTTCAGGTCTTGCTCGGACCGCCTTGTACTACCAACACAAGAAACCACAAAGGTCTTACCTATTCCCAAACTCTTTGGGACTCTCTAACTCCGTAATCGGGTCGAATGGATTGGGAATTGCGGATGGTTCGGCAATTTTAAATGATAATTAGGACTAATTATTACCCGGGCTTTGAGGTGCACACGTCATCACGGGAGGCAGACCTTTTTACATCTGACAAGGGGTGCATATGGATCGTATGTAATTGGTTCGAGCAAAGAGAGAGTCGATAAGTAAAAACAAAAACGTCGAGTGTCTATCAATCTGCAATGCTTCAATCCCGGTAAAGAGAAAGAAAGAAGAAATTGTAGAGCAACAAAGAAAGAAACGACCAATTTTTAAATCCGTTACAATTTTTAATTATTTATATTCATAATTATTGTGTTTTTTCTGCGATTTTCTCATTCATGTTAAACCTGGTTTTTCACCTTCTTTTTTCTCTTATTTTTCCCATTGCCACCTGCATTTGAAAGTTGTAGAGAGAAAATAATTTTTTAAGAGTCAAAACTTCTGTAAATTGAAATGCCATTACAAAATTATGAACTTTGCTAAATATTTCGCGGGAATTTCGAAGATCGCAAGTAGATGGAATGATTTGGGAGCTAATTTTCCCATTGACTTTAATTTCTAGATACGTGCATCATGCAAATGGACAAATGGATGAGGTTAGATTAAAACAGAAGAAAACAGAGAGAAACCCGACTGTCCCCATTGAATGGGGTCTATCTTTTCCCTTGAGGGAATGTGAGAGAGATAAAAAAAAAAAGACCAAGAGAAAGTCATCTGTAATTTAGGATTCATATTGATCGAGTCGAAAGATTCCATTTTATTCCCTAAGTGCGTGTATAGATATATTCTTTCCTATCCTGGTTACATGAAATTGTATATGAGAGTGGGATATGGCTCGACTTTTGGCAAAGATTTTAGATTTTATTCTCTTTGCTCTTTCCCCTTCTTCCTCATCTCACTTTTGCATCCTTCCCTCCTTTTGTGGACGGTCTGTTTCTTTGCCCCCAAAAGTTTCTCCCTCTCTCTTTCCTCCCCTGAAAATGCACTAAAGAACTCAAGTTTTGTTGAGAGTCATCTGTCACTTCCCAAAAACTGCATCGTGAACGATACACATTGAAGACTTTCTCACAACTATTACTATTACTTTCTCGCAACTCCGGCTGCTCCTGCCTCAGCCAGTTCTCTCACACACGGCCAGTGCTTTAGTGCTTCACAGTAGCCCAAAAAACTTCTCCTCCTCCTTTCCCGTATCTTCCCCTCTTCCGTCTTTTTCAACTTTGACCTCACAAATGAAAACTTGTTGTTTTCCCTCCATTGTATCCACGCTATATGCCCGAACATATGTGCATTGTCCCTTTTCATATGTATATCTCACCCTTTCTCCACCATGGATTCCTTCAGGAGAAACGTCCCAAAAACTTAACTTTTCTCCCTTCCCCCTTCCAGGAGTTGGCCAAAGGGCCATGAAAAGTCACATTATTTCCTCTCGCATAAAGGAGATTATTGTAGTCAGTGCAAAAAGAGAAAAGAAAAAGATGCTCTGTTCACCCGGCAGGGATCTCTCCTATATATGTATACATACATATGCAAACATAGGTACATATGTACTTGCCCTGTAACTGAGCACCACATCTTTAACAGTCTCGAGTAACCTGAGCCAAGCGTATGTGAAAACACGTGAAATTCCCCAAAACGTAGCTAGAAATGTATGCAAAAATGAAAATATTTTCTCTAGCAAAAACCTGGTTACTCCTCCGAAATCCTCCTCTTGGTAGGTGGAGGAGTGTATGGAAGAGAGGGAAAATGCACGCGTGTGGGAGAGGAAAATAATAGGAGTAATAATGAGGATGAGAGCAGAATTGCAGAAGGGAAGGAGTAAGAGGAGGGGAGCGGGGCTATGTTGTTGGTGCGATAAAGGTGAGTAATTTGTGCGAGGGAAAGGGTTGGAGTAATAATTACACACTTGGTTAATTTTCACAGTAGGTTGCGTCTTCCATGGTCCGACAGAGGAGTGATAGTTTTTGTGGGGACGGGAGAGAGCCACATATTGAGGGGAGAGACTTCCAGAGGAGAGAGGGAGGGAGCGGGATCAATAGAGAGAGTGCGGAGAAAACTGGGAATACAGAGAGAGAGAGGAGAGAAAGAAAGAGAGAGAGAGAGAGAGAGAAAGAGAAAGAGAGAAGGGAGAGAGAAGGGAGAGAGATTGGGAAGGCCACTAAATGGGTGGAAGGAGAGAGTGAAAGGGAGGGAAGGAGATAGAGAGGAGGAAGCAGAGGGTGAGGGGGAGGGGCAGGAGGGAGAGGCTGGAATGAGATGAGGCAGGTAAGAAGATGAAGGGTGGAGGGAATGAGCTAAGAATTTGTGATAATGACCCCACGGTGGTGGTGGTGAAAATAATGAGAGAGAACAAGTTTACAAGGTAAAAGTCCGTAGCCGACATTTATGCTCCTGCTTTACACTTAGGCAAATGAGAGAGTAATTTGTCGCCCACTTTCTGTACCAATCTCACTCTTTACCTCTCTCTCTCTTTATTATACTTTCACTCTCCCTCTTTCTCCTCCTTTGTCAGCCTTCTCTCTTCCTTTTTTTGCTCTGTTGCATTCTCCTGCAGGTTTTCCCCATTTTCTTCATTTCCATCTGTTTTTTTTGCCATTTGCTTTCTCTTTGTTTCTCTTCTTGTTGTTGTTTTTTACTGACCTTCCTCTTTTTTATTTTCTTCCTGTGGCTTTATTTTCCTGTTTTCTTTTGGTTGAATCCATGCTCTGTTGGTTTTTTCTTTCTCTATTTTCTCTTGTTTTTTTACTTGATCTGTTGGTTGTTTCTTTGTCCTATTTCTCTTGTTTTCTTCTCGGCTCTGTTCGGTTTTTCTTTATCTATTTTCTCTTGTTTTCTTCCTTTCTCTGTTGGTTTTTTCTTTATCTATTTTCTCTTGTTTCCTTTCTTGTTCTATTGGTGTTTTCTTTCTCTATTTTCCTTTGGTTGCTTCATTTGATTTTTCTATTTTTTCTTCAATTTAATTGATTTTGCAATTCTTTATTTGATTGGAATGATTTCTCTATTCTTTATTTGATTGGAATGATTTCTCTATTCTTGATGTGATTTAATTGATTTCTCTTTATTTAATGTAATTGATTTCTCTATTCTTTATTTTATTTCATTGAATTGTGTATTCTTTATTTTATTTAATTGATTTCTCTATTCTATATTTTATTTAATTGAATTCTCTATTCTTTATTTAATTGAATTGAATTCTCTGTTCTTTATTTAATTTAATTAATTTCTCTATTCCTTAGTCCTTCACCTGTTTTAATGCCTTCTTTGCTCTCACTTTTATCTCAATTGCAGTTTCTCTCATCTTGTATCTTGATTTTCTTTCTTGTCTCCTTTTTTTACCCCCACCCTCTTTCCTATCCTTTCTTATCTCTGTTTGGCTTCATCTCTCCCATTTTTTCCCTGGCTTTCTCCTCTTCTTATTTTTTCTCTCTTTCCCTTCCCTTTGTTGATTTCTTTCTTTTTTGCATATCCCGTATCTCCATTTCTCCCTGTCTCTCCTTTTCCTGATGTCTCTCTCTGTCCTCCTACTGCCATGCTTTGTCTCTCCGCCCCACCTGTTTTCTTTCTACTTCCTCAACCCCCCTTGTCTTCTCCCAGTTTCCCTCACCTCCTGTGCTCTTTTAGTGGTTCGTGAAAGGGTGAAATGATGGGCAGAGGAAATGAGGAGAGATGTTCCCTTGTAATGTGTCCAGCGCAGACAGGAACATAAGCTACGTACACCAGGGAGAAAATGAGGAGGCTCTCCAATTACAGAAAATGAAGGTCTTTTTGGGTCCACACTCACACTCTCTCTCATGGTGAAGGAGTCGGAGAGGGCGAGGGGGCGGGGTAATGTGTACAACTACATGTAATTTACACCAGGGGCAATATCCAAAACCCTTATCTCTCAGGAAGCATTAGCTTAGCAAATAAATAGATACACACACACCGACATTCCACTGGGGAGAGTGGGAATGTGCTCTCCGGCTGAAGTACGAGAGAGAGAGAGAGAGAGCGGCGAGGGAATGAAATAGAGAGACAGAGAGAGAAAGAGAAAGAGAGAGAAAGACAGAGAGAGAGAAAGAGAGAGCGAAAGAGAGAGTCAGAAAGAGAGAGAGAGACGGACAGAGAGAGACAGAAAGAGAGAGAGAAAGTGAAGGGAGAGAGAAAGTGATGGGAGAGAGGAAGTCAGGAAATTAGAGGAAAAACCGAGGGACTTTTCCTTGGTGTGATGTCAACACAACATGTTCTTGCTCATATGTACATGGGCGTACATACGAAATTGGAATGCAATCACATGTTTTGAGGAGACGGCGGAGTAAAGGGATGGAATGGAGGAGAAGGGGAAATCAGAGCATAATTCAAAACTGATCGATTACAATCACGATGTGGATTCCTCTCCTCCCCAGGATGAGTACCAGATTCTCTGAGCCAGACTCTAACACTCCTTTAGGGGTAAAATGTGGCTCATGTGGCACTTTGGTTGAGCTTAATCTCCCCAGCCCCAGCAACAGCATTTCCACCACCAATCATAATATTCCTCCTCTTCCTTCTCTCTGTCTCCTCCCTCCCCCCTCAGCACCCCCTCTTTTGACCTCAATTACTAAGCCATAAACCGTTATCCAAAATCCCAAATATTTGCTCCCCAACCAACTCTTTCAGCCATGCCTGCGGGGAAGACGTCTTGTCCTACTTTATCCAACTATTAATGAAAAGGGTGGCTATAGGACACCGTTTTTCAATGGATTTTAAACCCACCGTTAATACATTTTACAAGGTGGTAGCAAAAAAGGGAAATACTGAGCAGGTCTTCGGATTGAAAAAGGAATGGATTTAGAGGGAAAAGCGCATAGGAGAAGGGAAAGTATCCGAAGCAGGTGAAAGCATAGTCTGGGATTCTGGGGGAAAGGAAAAAAGGGAAGTTTCTTCAAAATTTTGGGTAAAAACATGCACGTATATACATACTCGCATTTTCTTACAAGTAACGGCCACCACCTGTCCACGCCATTTCTCGCTGAAAAAAATTTTTGCACGCATTCACCACTTTGGGGAACAACCAAATATATAACAATTTTGGATGATTTGAAGTTAGAAACTGGAAGGTTCAGCCATGCTATATCTCATAAGCAATTTTGGTGTCCCAATTTGGTATGTTTTAGAAAAACAAAATTTCAAAATTGTTTTCCCGCGCTGTACGTCAAATCGGGATTTCTATATTAAGCTGGAAAGATGAATTCTATATCTGGACTAATTCCGAGTCACCAAATGATGCTTACTTTCTTGCAGCCATTTTGACATAGATTACGACTATCATACGCATTCGCGCGGGAAACGTGTCCTAACATCACTTTTTTAGTAACTTTTTTTGTTTTTTTGTAGTTACTCAGGAATGTGCAAAAAAATTCAGCGTGGAATGGCGTGTATATGCCATGATCATACCACCCTTGCCCGCCTCTTTTCTCGTTTCCTCTCACATCTCTCTGACGAATTTTCCAATTATTTCCATCTTGGTTTTCCCAGGTTTTTCTTTTGTCTCACTTTCCTTTTACGTCTTCCCTTCCTTTTCCATTTTTCGTATCTTTTCCCCGTGTTCTCTCATCTTCTCCCACAATTTCTGTTGCTTTGTTCCTGCTTTTATTTCTATCTTCTCTCTTTTGTTGTTCTTTTTTTATTCTCCCGTTTAGTTTAGCTTTCCCCGCTTTCTCCACTTTCTATGGTTTTCCCTACGTTTTTCCGTCCTTTGGAATTTACACTCCTTTTCCTCTCTTTCTTGTTCTCTTTTTCTCTGTCTTCCTCTCTTGTTCTCTCTTTCGCTCTTGTTCTCTCTTTTCCTCTCATGTTCTCTCTTTCTCTCTTGTTCTCTCTCTTTCTATCTTGTTCTCTCTCTTTCTATCTTGTTCTCTCTCTTTCTCGCTTGTTCTGTCACTCTTTCTCCTTCTCTCTTGTTCTCTTTCTCTTTCCCTCTGGTTCTCTCCCTCTGTTTCCCTCATGTTCTCTCTTCATCCCTCAGTGTGTAGGTGCCTGGAAGAAGGGAGGAGGAAAGACGTGAGAGAATTCCCCCTAGGTTTGGTAGTGGCGGGTGTGGGGCAGCCAAAGGTGACCTTAAGGCTTGGTAAAGGCTTGAAGAGAGGGAAAAGTAGGGGGAAAGATGGTCTGACAAGAAGCACAAGTTGAAGGGGAAACCAGCACACGCACACATTGTGACAGGTCTCCAAGAGTTTCTTACTGTGTCAGGAACAAGTCACACTCTCATTTCGCTTATATAAACCCACGTACGAATCCCATCCCTCCTTACTCTCCCCTCTCTCTCTGCCTCTCTCCGTACCCCTCCTCCCTCTTCAGCACATGGTGCTCCAGAGAAAGGAAGACACACAAAAGTAGTGAAGGAAATAAATTTTAAACCGTGCTTCACACCAACTTTTCTTTTTTTTCTCCCTCTCTCTCTCTCTCTCTTCCTTTCACGTCCCACCTCATCTATTTGACTCTGGTTTTGCTTGAAAGTGAGGGACGCTCTCTGCCTCCTTTGCTTCCCGTTCTCTCCTGATTCCTCCCTTTTCTCTAGTGAATAGAATCCTCTTTTTATTTTGCTTTCCCCGATTCCTCTCACTCTTCTTTTGCTCCCTCTTTACAGGGACCCGTTTTTTCATCCCCTTTGTGTGTATGGCTAGCCTTTTATTTACTACTTCTCTTTATGTGATGTGCGTGTGTCTCTTCCTGTCTGGATCTTGTTCTATGTCTTCCATCATCACCTTCCCCCCATTCCCCTCTTTTACCAACTAAGAGGCTCAGAAAGGGAGTTCAAAGATTTCCCCTGGAATAATACCGTTCTTTTGTGCACTTGATATTTCCAACATCCTTCCTCTCTTTCACAATATTCCCTTCTATTTATCTTTAATTGATTCAACCCCTTTCACCCTTCTTTCTCCCTCCCTCTCACACTTTCTCCCTTTCCCCTCTGATTCCCTCGCACCCTCCCTTTCCTTCCATTTCTATTCATCACTCCTTATTTTCTTCTGCTAATCCCTCCGATAGGACGGGACTATGAAGCATTTACTTAAAGCTCTTTGAACAAGTTTCTATGGAAGGTACAGTTGATTCTCACACTCTGTAGGATTCCCTCTCTTTAGTATTCTCTCTCTTTAGGATTCTTTCTCTTTCGGATTCCCTCTCTGGAGGAGGTAAAGGAGGAGGTGGAGGAAAATATGAGAGATTCCACTTATGCCATTTCCTTGAACTCCTCCATTCAAATCCTGTGTGGGAGTCCTCCTACCGGAAACCCATTTAATGGGATACAAAAGAGGGAAATCAAGGAAAACTGGAGAAAGTTTTTGGGGGGAACGGGGAAAGTAAGTGGAAGGAGGGAAAGTCAAGGATGAAAGGGAAAAGAGCATCAACAAATAAATACTGGAAACAAATATACAAGTGCATACTAAAGCTAATAAGGGGTGTCCTTCTTCCTCAGAAAAATCAGGGTGAAAAGTGACTTTTACGCTTACGGAGAAAAAAAAGGGAATGTTTGCAGGGAAAACATTGAGAGTATAGGGACATACATCTTTTGGGGAGAGAGAAAGAGAGAGAGAGAAAGTGAGAGAGAGAAAGAGAGATCGGAAGAG
>JAQGBT010003803.1:0-18410 GCA_034698585.1 Disparrhopalites patrizii | reverse complement strand
AAACATGGTCGTGGGCGCACAGAAAACTCTCAGTGGGCGCATTTGTGACCGCGGTCACAGGGTTGGGCACCGCTGGTTTAGACGGTGCAAACATTATACTGAATTTGCAAACGCTGGTCACTATGCAGAATGACCCAAATGACAAGGAATTATTAGAATTCAATTGTGTGCCCAGATTGTGACCTAACCTGGCGTGTATAGTGGAGTCTCTATCCTCTAACCGGTATAGACGAAGATTTTAGCATTGAAATGGTCTCGGGTGGGTTGGAGAACACCGTTATAGTGCAAAAACCGTTATAAGGAGGTCCGTTATAGAGAGAATGGACTGTATTCGGGGCATGACAGATGTAATTTCGGTAGCTCCTGAGGTGCCTAGAAAATCTGTAGGATTACAGTGGAGTCTCTCTACAACAACATCCAAGGGCAGGACGATGAATGTTGTTATACATATAAAGAAATGTTGTTACAGAGAACACGAATAATTTAGGGTCAAATGATACTAACATACAAAAATCCCGTTTTAAATGGGCATTTGCATGTGGTTTAATGCAAATTAAAAAATTCGAAACCACAACCGACTCTCCAGAACGGGCGTCCATATAACGGTTTTCCCACTACAACGGTGTTCACAAACCCGCCCGAGATATTTACTGTGATCAATTCACTCTCTATAACTGTTTTCTCTATTACAGTTTGTTCTCTCTAACCGGGAAGTTTTGAATCCCCCACCATTGAGCCTCAAGCCATTGACACAGTCAAGCAAGTATCTCACAAGTCATTGTTGAGCATTGTTGGGAAGTGCATTTGACAAAAGGATCAAAAGGATGATAAGAAAAAACCTAACAAATTTGTATTCATAATTAGGAAAAACACATATTTTGATTCCAATTTTAATTTATATTTTTCCCCATGTCATTCCTTGCTATAATAACTAATGAACGTGGTGAATTAATCACAGTTAAGAATTAGAACCCGAACAAAAAACGAATGTTGATTCGAGAAATGGAAATTGGCCTTAGAGAAAGAATATGGATTTTTCTTCGCGTTAACGCCTTTTATTTTCAAGTTCGATGTTCATTGTATACATACAATATTCTTTGTCCAGCTAAAATCATAACAATATTCTTGTCCAGCTAAAATCCATGGACAAAAGCGAAAGAAAAGTTGGTTAGATGTGAATATATACACTGAAAGCACTTTTTAATTGCACTTTTTAATTAATGTCTTTGGATAAGACTTTGAATCCGGAGACTTTTTACTCTCCAAGTCTCCCTGTGCTTCCTCTCTTGGTCAAATCCACAATTAAATAATATTGTAATTGTCATCATGCGCGAGGGAAATCTTGTAATGCTCCCTAACGGCGGCGGCCGGTGAGAAAACGTCTTTTTTGGGCCGAAGGACATCTTCGCCAGGGCGAAGGACATCACTCCTGGGCCCGCCCCAAGAGCGAACATTCCACGTCCAGACGCTGTAGAGCATGACGCTCAAATTAAAAATGGGCGAAGCCATCACCAGCAACAAGGACATTGGGATTAATTCAGCCCGCTTAAGTATTATGGAAAGCCGAACCAAAAAAAGGAGCAGGACCAGAAATAATCCCGCGAAAATCCAAATTACAAAATGATTCCCTTTGTTCATGCCCATCAAAAAAAATTTGAGCACCAACAGAAAAAACAAAGTGTCGTTGCCGCGCAGGGAATAATTGTAAAATTTGAGGAATAAAACGCCGGGAAATTTCCGCCACATCCGAAAACGACAGAGCATCGCCATGTCATTGGCCACGCCCCCCAAGAACCAGCGCCGGCGTTGCTTTAGCAATTGCCAGAAGTTGTCCGGGACGTCCGTGCCGCAGCGGGCGCTGGGATAAAAGGACACTTGAGCCCTTCCAGATCGCTCCATTAATAAATACGTCAGATAGCGATCTTCGCCTAGGCAATGGCGGTGGAATTCAAATGTCCCGCCGAAATCTTCTTTGTCTCCGGCGGACTTGTGGTCCTTCTCCTTGGAAAAATATTTGGGCGCCAGATCCTCCAGCGCGGACAGTTTGATCATCGTGAGCGCTCCAGGGAGACACGTGACCGCTCCCAGAAGATCCTCCAGGGCGCGGGTGAAGAGCTGGCCCAAGATGTACTCCGCATCCTGGAGTCTCTGGAGCAAATTTATTTTCTCCCTATTGCTCGTCACCAATCCGGTCGCGCCCAACGTTTGTGGATGACTTAACATGGCGCGGACAAATGTGGAAATGGCATCCGGCGCAAGGATGATGTCCGAGTCAATGAACTGGACAAGGACATCTGGAGCTTGGGCGGAATAGAGTCCCCGGACGATCTGGAAGGTCTCCGCCTGCACCCATCGTTTTCCCCGATGCGGGAAGCGGGAAATGGTCACTTTTACTTCGTTCAAGACGCATTCTATCCTTCTGGGGAAATCTGGATGCAAATTTGAATGTGGAAGCAAATTTGACTGGGGCTGGAAGGTCCTGATGAGGTCCAAGTACAAAGGAGATATCTCCTGGGAGTCAAAAGAGAGGAAAAGGTGCTTCCGATGATTCGGAAAGTCGCATCGAAGGACGGAATTGACGGCCGATATGAGTGCCTGCCGCGTTTCGTTGTAAATTGGCATTATTATGACCACCATCGGAATCGACCGTTTCGGATCCGAATCTATA
This sequence comes from Disparrhopalites patrizii, assembly GCA_034698585.1. Classification (NCBI taxonomy): domain Eukaryota; kingdom Metazoa; phylum Arthropoda; class Collembola; order Symphypleona; family Sminthuridae; genus Disparrhopalites; species Disparrhopalites patrizii. The sequence continues at coordinate 15,742 of JAQGBT010003803.1, read as the reverse complement.
ATCGAATCCGGAACCGAACTCGAGTCCGAGCCGAAATTCTTTAGGCATCGGAAACAGGCGTAGTAGGAGAGAATGGCCGTCGTAATGATTATGAATAGATTCACCTGGAAAATGAGCGTGAGTAAATTTTGGACTGCAGATTTCCGGGGAGAATTTTCGTCCAGAACTTGCATCGGAAAAAAGTTCGCCAGATCCATGTCCAGGGCCGTGAGGAAGGCCGAGGTGAAGAGGAGGAATCGCAGGAGGAGGAATGAGATCGTAATTGAGAGGGCAAAGAGGCTTTTCCGGCCACCAAGGATTTCTTGCTTCAAATTTTGTCCTAGCACAAAAGTGAGGGAAAAAGTGGCCACGGAAAAGTCCAGCACGGCGATGCACAATAAGATTGATAGACATCCTTGTGGAAAAAAATTGGCGCTGGACATGTCCAAATTTGTAATTGCCGCCCAAACTGGCATGGTGCGCTTCTAGGCTCAATGTGCTTAAATATGCTCTTTGGATGTTAAAGGAAAAAATTGGTTATGTCACCGTTTTCGGGAGGAATTCGTATATGAGCCAGAGGGAAGTTTTCTCCCTATTTTTATTGATTCTGTTGACTAAGACTGTAAACGTCATTGAGGGATTTGCAAATGTCAACCTTTGTCTGTCAAGGTAGACGTAAAAAATCTATATTAATTCCTTAGAAAACGACGTAATTCTCCTTCTTCATTGTTCCATGCTCGTGTCATTTGTTTACGTTCAATCCGTCAATCATCCACAGATGCACCCAAATTGTGTTACAGTGGAGTTCCCACAACTTCCTCCCTGTTTCTGTCGACGGATTACATAAACAATAAATTCCTGGGATTGATTTAGGTTAAAAAAAAAGACAAACAATATCTTCTCTCATACAAATATCTTTTGGATAAGGACTTTTCCCATCATTCATCTACGGCACGCTCACGCTGGGCGTGTGTGAGCGAGGTTTTTTCGGTAGACGTGACTGCCAATGCAGATTTATACTGATATGTATCTGTATTATGGTATTATGTACACCGTGAGTGCATCTCCGTCCACACACGCACAACGGCACAACTCCCTTTGGCTTCCCTTTGAGTGAAGGTGAGTGCTCTGTGGGGAAGATTTGGGTGGGAAACAATGGAGTTGATGGAACAATCGGCTGAACAAAACCTGTTGACGTTCCTCTTGCCTCTCCTTATTTCCTCCATACAATATGACATATCACAGCTGCGTAACAATCAATTTAATACATAATTATTACGACATAAATAATTATGATTGTACCCACAATAATAGCCAGTCAGAACGTGTTAATGGGAGAATCTGTATTCTAATAAGCCTCAATTTTGTTACGAAACCCTCTTTGTCGATAAAAGATTGAAAAACCAGGAGTGAAATGAATATTTTTTAGAATTTGATTCAACAAACAGGCTTTCGTATTTATTATTTAAATTATTATGATTGTTATTATTGGTTTATTTGCTTTCAAGCGTTACTCAGTACATTCTTTACAACGTGTACAACTGCACCACAGAAATGTACCGGAGACAGTAAGCATTTAATATTGACTATTTGTCATGATTTACAATTGAGCAGTGTAATTTGATCAACGAATTACAAATTCTATTTTGCCTTGTTGCACTTTTAAATTACAAAATACAGCGCAATATTTGCAAAACCTCTCGTGTATTTAAATACAAATTACCGTAAATACCCGTATTTGCGAATACAATTACAAAATACAAAAAGGGATTTTAAGTACGTATTTCAAAGGCATGCATTATAAATACGATGTATTTTGGCCATCTCTGAAAATTTCTGCTTATATCGTGTCCAACGCAATTTTAAAGGCTGTAACGGTAACGGTTTACCGTAGGAGCTAACTAGGGTTAAGCCGAATGAATACTTTAATCTAGCTCTAACCAAAGATGCTGATCCTACGGAGTTACTCCTCACTTGACTCATTCTGCCCTTCAGTAACGTAATGAATAGTGAACTGACTTCAACCAAATATAATTATTAATTTAAAAAAAGGATGTTTGTTTAAAAAACATTCCAGGAAAAGCATATTTGAGCTGTAAATAGTATTTAATATATCTATGGAGCACGCAGGTCAGATTGTGCAGACGCCCCGGATCCCATCCGCATCCGTCCTTGGTCCGCCCCAAGAGCGCAGATTCCACGTCCAGAGGCTGTAGAAGAGGACACATAAATTAAATATGGGCGTGAGGAAAAATAAAAGGACGGACATGATGACCAATTCTGGTCGGTTCAATAACCAGGAGATGCGAATGAGGAAGGCCAAGGTGAGGAGGCTCAGGGCGCAGAAGACCCAGATGACCAAGATGGCATGTCCTTGGGACGCGCAGAGCTGATGTACCAGTTTCAGGAGATAGGCCATAAAAAGGATCTCGTTCCCCTTGACACTGTAATTGAAGAACTTGAGGAGGACCACGCAAGGGAATTTCCACCACATCTCCGCGCTGGCCAAGATCGCCATGTCATTGGTCAGTCCACCCAAGAACCAGCGCCGGCGCTGCTTCAGGAGCTTCCCGAATTCCTCCGGGACCTCCGTGGAACATCTGGCGGAGGGAAGGAAGGACACTTGTCCTTGCTGGCCCTCCTCCATCAGCAAGTAGGTTAAGAACCGATCTTCGCCCAGGCAATGTCGGTGGTAGAGATAAATGTCATTGTTGGGGATATCCGCGAAGTATCTGGGCGCGAGTCGTCTTAAGGCGGAGAATTTTATCATTGTTAAGGCGCCAGGAAGGCACGTGACAGCGCCCAGGAAGTCCTCCATGGACCGAGTAAAAAGCTGTCCCAAGATGTACTCCGCGTCCTGTGTAGTATAGCTATTATGTTATTTAGGTTAAGTATTGCCGTCTCTCCATAACAGCACCCCTTATAACAGGCTGTTCCCCATAATGTCATCAAAGTCGCAGCACCTGGTACGTAGAATACATATAATAACTGTGGTCTCTATAACACCATTCCTTTTATAACAGCAACATTTTGGGTTCCCTTCGATGCTGTTATAGAGAAACTCCGCTGTAAGTGCTTGGTTCTCTCCATCTGCACCAGCAAAAGTGCTCTTATAACCAACTGCTGCTACAGAGAATTAGTGGAAAAAATATCAATATTAATATTTTCAGGCTTAACTTCCATAATTTTCCAAATTCTAACAATACAGTGGAGTCTCTATATAACAACTCTGAAGGCAGGGGTGAAAAATATTGTTACAGAGAAAAGTTGTTATATAGAACATAAAATATATACCTAACTTATGTGTACGAAGGGCGGAAAAAATAATGTTGTTATACAGAAAAGTTGTTATAAAGTGACTCTACTGATTTTATACAATCGAGCGTACATATTTACATTTTAGTCAGAAAAGAAAGAAATTGTGCGGGTATAGAGTTCTGGTGCTGTTATAGAGAAAAAATGAATGTTGAAGGGATAGCTGACTTGGGCGCTAATGCTCTTATATATAATTAATATAATAATTATAATTAATTAATTAATTAATTAATTATATATAATATTCCTATAGGAATAAAATGCTGTTATAGTGAGAGGGATGCGAGCGAGGGAAGAAAATACCCCGCTGTTATAGAGGAACTCCTGTTATAGGGAGTTCTCTTATAGAGGGCGCACTTTGCATGGTACAACTGTAGGGGGATTCAGCACTGCTGTTATAGAGTAAGTGCTCTTATATAGGGAAGGCCGGTATAGGGCGACTCCACTGTAAGTGTATTCCTTCCGTACTGATGTTAAATACCATTCTTTCTTTGTCTACAGTAATCCCAAGTGTGTCATTTAACCCCTGTATTATTACAGTGGAGTCGCTCTATAACAAGTTTCTTTATAACAACATTTCTCTGTAACAGCATTATTTCTCCAGCACTTGACGTACACGTCAGGTGCACATTTACTGTTCTATATAACAACATTTCCCAGTAACAATATTTTTCGCCCTTCCCTTCTGAGTTGAAATATATATAGAAACTCCGCTGTACATCAGCCTCTCCCTTTACAGTGAACTCTCCCTATACCGGCCCTCCCTATAGGAGCACTTACTCCCTATAACAGCACTGCGGATTCCCCCCTGCAGCTTTACCATGCAAAGTGCGCTCTCTATAAGAGCTCTCCCTATAACAGAAGTTACTCTATAACAGCAGGGTATTTTCTTCCATCACTCACATCCTTCTCACTATAACAGCACTTTCTTCCTGTAAGAGCATTAACGCCCAAGTCAGCTATCCCTTCAACATTAACGTTTTCTCTATAACAGCCCCGGAACTCTATACCAGCACAATTTCTTTCTTTTCTCACTAAAATCTAAATATTTACGCCCAATTGTGTAAATATTGTTAGAATTTGGAAAATTATCAAAGTTAAGCCTGAAAATAATATAAATGTATTAATATTAATATTTTTTAACTAATTCTCTATACCAGCAGTTGGCTATAAGAGCACTTTTCCTGGTGCAGATACGGTGCCGTTATAGGGAGAGTCGACTGTAAATAGTTTCTAGACCTTTATACCTGTAACTTCTGGAGGAGGTTGAGGTCCCAGATGTTCCCCATGATGAGCCCCGTCGTCCCCTCAATCCTCTCCTGGGCCATCATGGACCGCACGAAATTCGAAATGGCGTCCCTCTCCAGGATGATGTCCGAGTCGATGAGCTGGACCAGAAGTTCCGGCTCCTGGCCGTAGGACTTTTTCAAAATCTCGAACGTCTGCGCCTGCACGGAGCGCTTGCCCCCGTGCGGGAACCGGCACACCGTGACTTTCGAATCCTGGACGATGCAGTCGAGTCTCAAAGGAAACAGTGGACGCTCGTCCCGAGGCAATTTGATGGACAACAAATGCTCCAGAAGATCCAGGTACAAGTCCGTCTCGGCCACATCGTCGAAGCTCAGGAATATGTGCTTCCTCCGGTTGGGATAGTGGCAGTGGAGGACACTATTGACGGCCTCGATTAGGACTTTCGGTTCTTCGTTGTAGATCGGCATCACAATAGCCACTTTCGGGCCGTCCCCGAGGCCGTTCTTCGCTGGGGTGGCCGTTTCGAGGTCTTCGCATCGGCGGAGGACGTCCTCCTGGAGCTGGAGGATGGACTTGTAGCAGGCGACGTAGGCGATGATCGTGAATCGGATGAAGGCCACCAGATTTATGAGAAACAAAAGGGTTGCGAGGAGGTTCAAGATCGGGCGGTAATCGTGAAGGCCCTCCCACATCGTCCACACATCGATCTCGGCCGTGTAGGTCACGATGGAGAGGGACGATGTGAGTCGGGCGGAGGTGAAGGCGAAGGTCACGAGGACTTGGAAGAGCCTCGCCCGGAAGGTCCGAGGTTGATTTTCGCCCCAGGCCTGGATTAGGACGTGGAGGAGGACGAGAGTTTCGACGAAGACGTGGAGGATCCCGAAGGTCAGGAGGACGAAGACGGCCGTGTCAAATATGCCGGAAGGCCGAGGTGGGAATTTGAAGGCCGAAGTTAACCACTGGGACATTTTTGGGGGGATTTTTTTGGGACCATTTGAACAGCTTCACGATCTGGCGACCGATTTTTTTCTAACTTGTCGATTTAAAGATTTTTTGCTTTTAATTTCTGGACACTCAATCAGAGTTGAAATTAATTGGGACTTTTTTTTAAATTGAAATTAATTCGGACTTTTCTTAAAATAAGTTACAGACAATTTACAATATCCCACAATACCTCCTAAAAATGTTATATGATTATAACCTCAATCAGAGTTTAAATTCTTGTGTATTTAAACGATTTAAAAAAAAAATTAATTTCTGGCTTGAAATTTGCTCTTACTTATTGCTAAATGTGACTGTTGATCTAGGTCATTGTAGCCAGTGTATGATGGACAGGGTCTGTGGGGACAATGTCTGTACTAATTATTTTACTCGTTTAATAAAAGCTCTTTGTACTAATCCATACAATGGATTCATTGACAATTAAATCGTTTCATGCATGTACAAGGGGCAACAGACGAATTCGGATCGTTTTTAACAAGCGAAAAACGTTTCTTATGAATCCCCAGTGTTTACTTTTAATAGGGATTTTTTTGGGCTAATATTTAGGTACTTGGCATTTTGGCATCAAAGGGAAATTGTACGTAATTTGTGTCATGAGCCAAAATTGCTCAAAGGATTTGCCGAACGAGAGCAAAAATGCATTCCTGTATTAACGTTGGATTTTAAATGCGAAAAGTAATATTAGATAACTTGTATACATGTAATTGTGCATGTGCTGTGTATGCTGTTTGAAACAAGGCATTGGAACAATAAAAAAAATAAAGTCTACAGTCAAACGTGTGGAATGTAATTGTGGACATTTATTTATACAGCACAGCTGTGCCCACCGGAATAGATTAATAATTTAGGGACAGGGAAAAGCGCTAAAAGCACCGAAATGAAATATGCGTGCCAGACCCTGTCAGCGACGACTCTCTCTCTCTCTCTCTCGCTCTCTCTCTCTTCGACTTCTGTTTGCATCAAAAATACTTTTATTGCTCTACGTTTCTATTAAGGACTAGATTGTCCATTCAATTATGTAATTATTCTTTCGTTCTCTTCGTGATTGTAGCGGTAATTGTTGTTGTGGCTTAATAAACTTAACTATAATTGTTCCTTAATCATTTCTGTACACCATCCTCACCTTATTTTAATTATAGCTATAGTTAATATTTCATGTATAACCACCATTTTCCCCAACCAGCAACACCTCTCACAGTGATTGCTTTAATATTTTTGTCAGAAAAACATTTTAATTGGAATTTATAATTACAAAATACATGCGAAATTCAAATTCGTATTCAAAATTTGACATTTGGATTCCGATACTTTAATAGTTTTCAAAAATTTCTTCATTATCATGCGAATTCCCGCCTGCGGACAAGTTTTTTTCCTTGAATTCCTTGAATTTGAGCGATTATTTTTTAAATTGGCAGTAATTGAAGTATTTCGTAAGTAAAAGTATCGATTGTTGCAAAATCATGAGTTGCGGAGTCAATTTATGATTTTGTGTATTGATTTTTGCGTTTAATTTAAGCTACAAATTATGCCAGATTGCATCGAAAACAAATTTTCGAAAGTATCCAAAAAATACTTGAAAAGGTATTCATATGTCTGAATATTTGAATAAAATTGTATTGGAATTACAATTTATACTTTTAGAAATCCGAAATTTGTATTATATAATTAGAAAAAACAGGTATTTTAATTCCAATGTTACTTCATATTCTTTGGATGTCACAGCTTCCTAAAAGCGTTAAAAGCACACCCAGAAGGCAATGAGCAGACACGCAAAGATTTTTTTAAATATATTGCTAGAAGTTGGAAATCATCAAAGTTGAGCCTGAAAATAATCTGGATTAATTATTATTCATATTTTTTAGCTAATTCTCTATACCAGAAGTTGGTTATAAGAGCACTTTTTCTGGTGTAGATAGGGTGCTGTTACAGAGAGAGTCGACTTCGAATTCATGGAAAATGATCAGGTCAGCACCAAAACAGGGAAATTGTTGCATACGCTTTTAAAGCGAAGTTGCATAAAAAAAAATGCGCCCGCAAAGTTGCAAAAAAAAATTGTTTTATGGTTTCGCTCAGCAAATTTTTGCTCCACAATTATTTTGACGAATTTTCACAAAAACAAATCCGAAATGAAAAATGCATTCGTTTATTAAAGTTCGATTTCAATTGGGAAAAGTATTATTACATTAACTTGTAATATGAAGCAAGGAATTGGAAGAACAAAATAAAGTCTAGAGTCAAAATAAAAATACAACACAAAATCAAATGTGCAGTGAAACGTGTGGAAGTGCAATTGTGGACAATTATTTATACAGCACAGCTGTGCCCACGGGACTAGATTGATAATGCTTCTCATGAGTCCTTTCAGAGACCGAGATTATAGTGGACGCCATGTAAATTGTGGGAACCAGAAGTCTTCCTTGTTGAGATTTCTTCCACATTCAAATGAATCCTCCGACGGGGAAATATCTCCTCATTTTACATTGGAAGTAACATCTTTGGCACGGTTTGACCCAGAAGTACGAAGCCGTATTTGCCGTCGAGGGAGTTGAGCCGAGAGTGAACATCTCCGTAGCGGGCGGCCAGGATCTCGTACACCAAACGACACACCTGCAAATCAATTAGCAATATTTTCACATTCAATCAATTATAGCAATTTGTGCAAAACAAATGGCAATCTTATCGGAAAGCCAAACTTACGTTGGAGGTGAGGCCACAAACTAAATGCTGGGAATTGGATAAAAAATAAATATCTTGGACGATGTGCATCAAAGATTGGTCATTGTTCCGCTCGGGCTGATTGTGGAAGGTCTCGTTGCTCTGCAGGCCCATGATCTTCCACCGGGGCAGCTTGTACCTAATCCAATCAGAGGTCACATGAGCAAAGTGTGTGAAAACATTCATTTCCAGTCTAATCCATCATATAAAAACAGGGATTTTTAAGCAAGGTATGACATCGGAATCGGTATTGGAATTCAAATCGGAATTATATCCATATTTTTCAGTGTGTTAATCGAAACTAGTATCCATATTTCGAACAGAAAGATATTTTAATTGGAATTCAAAATTACAAATACATTCGAAATTTAAATTCGTATTCAAAATTTTACATTTGGATTCCGATACTTTATTGGTATTCAAAAATTCCTTCACTTTGTTGCAAATTCCCGCCTTGGGGCAAGTTTTTTTTGGCAAAATCAAGGTATTCTAATGATGATTTGTTTAATTATAACTATTTCTTCCGCAAAAGCATCGATTTTTGCAAAATCGGAGTTGCGGAGTCAATTTATAATTTTTCGTATTGATTTTGCATGAGTAAATGTTTGACATGTAGGAACGGTCCAAAATGGTCGGAAACAGATTGAGTTGAAAGTACTTTCATTCTCACGGGTAGGGACACCTAAGATATGCTACATACAGTGGACTCTCGCTATAACAACCCTGAAGGGAAGGGCAAAAATGGTTGTTAAATAGAAAAGTTGTTATAAGAAACATTTTACATACATGTACAATAGGTATACGAAGGGCTGAAAAATTAAAGTTATTATAGAGAAAATATTGTGATACGGATAGTTGTTATAGAGAGAGTACACTGTACTGGGTTTTTCGCCAGCGCGAGCAAAACCGGCGAAACTGGCGAAAGAAGGTGCAAAATTTATTTTGCGCTTCCTGCCTCAACGGATTGGCCGATTTTAGTGCAGCGTTCTTTTAAACATATAGAGAAACCACATCTCTAGGACCTTTTTTCTCAGAATTTTGAAACTCACATTTTTGAACCTACTATGGCGGGAAATGTGAAATTAAAAATTGTTTTTTTCAAATTGTTGGCGGAAAAATGGGAAAACTCAAAATCCGAGAAAACCCATTCTAGAGACGTCCATTACCTACAATCTAAAACAAACCGCATCAAATTCCATCCATCCATTGAGTCAGAATCGGCGAAAGAGATTTCAAAAGCACCCATCTGTACAAGAATTTCAGTAATAGAAAGACGGTAAAAAACGGATTGAGTTGAAAGTGGTATTATTTGCATGGTCAGGGACCCCGAAGATGGCCGAATGGCAGGTTTTTCGCCCAAGCGTGCTAAACCGGCGAAACTACATACAACGGAAATTTGCGTTTGCATCAATGTACAGCGGAGTCTCCATATAACAAGTCTCTTTATAACAACATTTCTCTATAACAACTTTTCCCTAAACAATATTTTTGGCCCTTCCCTTCAGAGTTGCTATATAGAGACTCCACTGTACTTTGTTCAGCTACAAAAGAATGTGATGCTAGATTTTGTACCTGACTCGAGCATTTGGAAGGACGGTGTGATCATCGGATGCCAGGAAGACGTGGTGAGGCGCTGGACTTTGGACTTTCCCCAAGAATTCCCCCGCCAAATCCATATACTCCTTGAGGTCATGAAAGGAATCTTCAGCCTCGTAAATTTTGTCTGTCCTCCGAACATGTAAGCTGATCATTTCAAAATCAAAAAAGGACTCACTATATAGAAACTATAAGAAAATTGTCGGGCCAAAATTTTGATTTACAGTGGACTCTCCCTATACCGGCCCTCCCTATAAGGGCACTTGACTATAACAGCAGTGATGAATCCCCCCTACAGCGTTACCATGCAAAGGGCGCTCTCAATAAGAGCACTCCCTTTAACAGGAGTTCCTCTATAACAGCCGGGTATTTTCTTCCCTCGCTCACATTCCTCTCACTATAGCAACACTTTCTTCCCATAAGAGCATAAGCACCAGGGTATTGTTAATCCCGGATTATAATCCCAGGATTACGGATTCAGATTATGGATTACGTAATCCGAATCCGTAATCCAAAGAGTTTAAAAAAATAAAGTAATCCGTAATCCGTAATCTCTGGAAAAATATACCAGCATGTAATCCGTAATCCAACCGATTGCGATGGCTTGGATTACGGTTCCTCGGCGTAGAAAACATTTGTCTTCAATTTTTGCAAAACCAGTTTATATTTAATATCTGTAAGACTTGTATTTGTGAAATTTAACAGCATTTGAAACATTTTTGTTTGAATTTTCTCCTGTACCAGGATTTGGCGGGAAAAATTACAAGTGCAATCCGAATCCGTAATCCAGAATATAAAATATTGTTAGAATTTCGAAAATTATCAAAGGTAAGCCTGAAAATAATATAAATTTATTTATATTTTTTAACTAATTCTCTATACCAGCATTTGGTTATAAGAGCACTTTTTCTGGAGCATACAGTGGAGTCTCTCCACTAACCACGAAAATACCCTGCTCTTATAGAGAGTAACTCCTGTTATAGGGAATGCTCTGATACAGAGCGCAATTTGCATGATAAAGCTGTAGGAGGGAATCAGTACTGCTGTTATGGAGTAAGTGCTCTTATATAGGGAGGGCCGCTATTGGGAGAGTCGACTGTAAGTTCATTCCTTCTGTACTGATATTAAGTAACGTTCTTCCTTTGTCTACAGTACATAATCAGTAAAGTGTGTCATTTAGCCCCTTTATTATTACAGTGGAGTCTCTCTATAACAAGTCTCCTTATAACAACAATTCTATATAACAGCATTTTTTGTCCTCTGTGTATATGTGAAGTACATACTTTATGTTCTATGTAACAACTTTTCCCTGTTACAATATTTTTCTCTTCCCTTCCGTGTTGTTATAGAGAGACTCCACTGTGTAGGGTGCTATTATAGAGAGAGTTGACTGTATTCCCAATCTGACTCTGGATCCAACCCAACCGCCGGAAACTTACCCCACGACGGAGCGTATTTTCTCGGGGAGTCCCAGGAATTCCCTGGACGCTTTCGTCACCATCTTCATCTTCGGACTTAGCCTCACGGTGTGCCTCATGAACTGACCCAGGAACCAGAGGTAGGGGTCATCATGGAGGTCCCTGAGAAGGTCAAGTAGCTCCTTCGGAATGGGAATCCCGTTGGCCAACGGCCACTCTACCTGCTCTTCCAGAGGACAGAACCGGGGAAAGTACGCACATCTCCTCCCGAAATCTGGACAACAAATTTCCACCGAAATACGCGTGAATGGCCTTATTTGAATAATTCTGTCATGGACATGATGAAGGCGAATATTGGGGGAAATATATTCTTAGATTCTCACGTAAAAGCGGGAGGTGATTGGCCCCCCACGTGACGTAAATCGTCCGCTCATTCGGGGCACATCCAGAGCCCAATTTGGCGTAGACGTCCTCCCAGGACTTGTGGAAGGGCCAGTAGGCTTTGGTCGTGTCGTGAATTAATGGGATTCCCATCACGTAGGAGAGGAGGAGGCAGCTTCCGCGGTGGTGAAGCTGACATCCCAAACCACAGGCTGTTTTCCAATGTAAACACAAAGTAGATCAACTTTGACAATTAAATACATAAATAAAAATATATTATACATTCCGCTGAATAGTTTACGTATCCGTTTTTGCTCTGATTATGTGCGAATAATATTTATGAAGGGACTAGACGTATAAAATAGGCGGCAGTGGGTACGGCAGAGCTGGGAATTTTTTCAAATTTCAATTACCAATACCAAATACAATCTATCGCTCAGCAATAAGTAAATTCTTCAATTACTGTGCCTACGAAGCTGGAGTACAGAGTACTAATTACAATTACTTTTGCAATTTTAGTACAAGAAATAATTACAAGTAACAAAAGTATGGACTTCAATTACTTTTAGAATTGCCAAATTACTCAAGAACAATGTTTGATAATACGACTAGAGCTAATTTCGGATACCAATTTCCGAACCTAAATTTTCAGCATTTAGTGTCAACAAAACATTTAGTGCCAACATTTAGTTCAACATAATCTGGATTCGTAGAAATTTTCAAATGTTGATTAAATTAGAATACTGTTGGGGATAATTGTGATTATTTACACTTCTAGCGCCGCAAGAGTAATTACAAACTGCATATAGAGACAACCAAAACATTAAAAGCATAAATGTAAGTGCCACTTTAGGTCCCAAAGGTCTACTTAAAAGACATCTTAGGTAGGTATACCTTGGATATTACGATTTCGTAAAAAAAAAAATCAAGGTATGACATCCGAATCGGTATTGGAAATCAAATCGGAATTATATTCATATTTTTCAGTATTTTAATCGAAATTAGTATGCATATTTTTGTTCGAAAAATATTTTAATTGGAATTCATAATTGCAAATACATTAGAAATTTAAATTTGTATTCAAAATTTGATATTTGGATTCCGATACTTTATTGGTATTCAAAAACTCCTTCATTTGGTTGCTAATTCCCGCCTTCGGGCAAGTTTTTTTAGCAAAATCAAGGTATTCTAACTACGATTTTTTAAATTGGCAGTAATATAACCATTTGGTCCGTAAAAGCATCGATTTTTGCAAAATCAGATTTGCGGAGTCAATTTATAATTTTGTGTATTGATTTTTGCCAGATTGCATTATAAATAATTTTTTAAAAGTATTCGAAAAGTATTTGAATATACGTATTCACATGTCTGAATATTTGAATAAAATTGTATCGGAATTCGAATTTATATTTTATATATCCGAAAGTTAATTTTAAATTCATAATTAGGAAAAACGCGTATTTTAATTCGAATTTTAATTCATATATTTTTTCGGATGTTATACCTTGAAATATAGTATAAAAAGCATAATAAGCATAACAAATTTATCCACTCCGCTAAAATCAGACTACATTCGAGAATCCAAAAAACTCAGTTTATTGACTGAAAGGCTCGAAATTATTGAGAAAATTGGCGTTTCAACAATGATGCTGGTAATCAATACATTTAGTGATCGAACATGCCCCTGTAGAGCCATTTTTATTGGGGTATTCTACACTGTATCAAACTTTGTAGCCCAAACATTTGTCTAAGCGGTTGTACTTTGCAATTTTTGGCCCAAATTACTTAATTTTCGGGTAAAATCGTCAATTATTAGTATAAACAAATTAAGGTGTACTTTTCCGAGCGAGATGTGCTTTTTGCGCGTTTTGCGCTTCTGGTGCTTTTTATTTGTTCATATTTGGGTTTCTCAGCCTACCAGAAACCGTTTTTTGGGTATATTGACAGGGTCTACCAGGCGTTTTTAATTTTGATGCTTTTTGCGCGTTTGCATTTCCCTAACAATTACTCTACTTAGTGTCCAGCTCTGCTATTCAAGTAAGTACTAACAGTAAGTACAATTACTTAGCTGAATTCCCAGCTCTGGTTTACAGGTTACAGTGTGGGTCGTTAAAAATTCACATCCAGATTTTTGCTTCACCCTGTACGCTGAGTGCCAGAAATGTATTTAAGTAGTGTAGCAAACTCATTATGCGGACGGTGTCACCATATGAGGGACTGCATGCTAATTATTTCACTTTAATAACAGCTGATTTATGCAGCTTCCTCCTTATGCAGGCCTGTAGCATGAATATTTCTCTTAATGTTATATGATTATTTGCCTGTCCTCTTTTCCTGTTTTCCCTAAATATGATATGACCTCCCTATGCACATAATGTGTATAAACAGGGTCTTGTTTTACCTTGTCATGATTGTCTGAATAATATATGACAGGTATTTGCACAATGGGAGAAAGAGGGCGGAAATGACGCAGGAGACAATCGCAAATAAGCAAAGGAAGACAGAGAGAGAGAGAGAGAGAGAGCAGGAAAAGTAAAGAGACGGGACAGATGTAAAAATGTGATGTGGGGAGAAGTTTCGGAGAGAAAAATTGTCGGCACTCACCATCCATGTGGCCGCAATAGAGAGATAGTCCCTGGGAGCAATTGGACACCTGTCCCATCCTCTCCAGCTCCTCCTCCAGCACTCCCGAAAGGAATTCCAGCCGGGCTTCTTTCGTCGTTAAACCCGCATTGCCCCGCATGAGCTCGGACCAAGATTGTGCGCTCGGCAAAGCCGGGAAGTTGATGACTCTGCAATGATCATAGAATGGACTTAATTCCCTTCATTAAGAATTTAAAGCGAGTCTTACCCTAACGCATCAGGAATTAAGCTTAAGAATCAAGGAATGACATCCGAAAAAATGTGAATTAAAATTCGATTGAAAATACGCGTTTTTCCTAATTATGAATACAAATTTAAATTTCGGATATCTAAAATACGAATTCTAATTCCAATTCAATTTTATTCAAATATTCAGCAATATTAATACGTATTCAAATACGCATTCGAATACTTTAAAAAATTTGTTTGTACTGCAATCTGGGATAATTTGTAGCTAAAAATAAACGCAAAATCAATACACAAAATTATAAATTGACTCCGCAAATCTGATTTTGCAAAAATCGATGCTTTTACGGACGAAATTGCTATATTACTGCCAATTTAAAAAATCATTGTTGCAATACCCTCATTTTGCAAAAAAACCTTGCTCGGGGGCGGGAATTAGCAAAATAATGAAAGAATTTTCGATTACCAATAAAGTATCGGAATTCAAATTTCAACTTTTGAATACGAATTTCAATTTCGATTGTATTTGTAATTATGAATTCCAATTAAAATATTTTTCTGACAAAAATATGGGTATTAATTCCGATTAAAATACTGAAAATTATGAATATAATTCCTATTTGAATTCGAATACCGATTCGGATGTCATTCCTTGTTACGAATTGCTTGAAACAGTATCTTGAATACCCTTGTTCAGTTTGCGTCATGTGGCGCGGGACATTTTAAATGTATTTAACCACACTTGTCACATTCGGATTTGGAAACACTGAAAAAAGTCCTTTAGGCTCTTACACATTCTAATCATTTTTAAGCGTGTATGTTTACTTATGAATATACCATCGATGTGTTAATTACTTGGTTCTCCAGTAATGACTACTTTTATTTAATTACTTTCAAATCTGCCATAAATAATAAATCCTTCAGTTAACTAATATATTTTTTCTTGAAATTATAATTAAAATTTTTAAATACTTTCCAATTTTTTGAAATTAAGAAGTACTTTGTTTTAATTACTATTAATATTGTACGAGTATCAATTATAAGTATTAATTATTTTCTGATATTGTACAAATATTAATTATACAATTTATTTGAATGTACCAGCAAAAATAATACCCCAATAAGTTATAATTGCTATTATAACTTACACCCAACTATTTGCAGTAAAAAATGTACGTAATGATACGGTTTGGCCTATCACCATTAGAGGTCAACCCGATTTGAAGATAAAGGCTTTAGTAGACAGCGGTAGTGAC
>JAQGBT010003802.1:0-18417 GCA_034698585.1 Disparrhopalites patrizii | reverse complement strand
ATTTTTCAAATTGATTTTGGTATCACTTTTTATTTCTTAAATTATTTTGCTTGCGTGTTTATTTTTCAAATTGATTTTGGTATCACTTTTTATTTCTTAAATTATTTTGCTTGCGTGTTTATTTTTCAAATTGATTTGGGTTTCTCTTTTTACTTCTTAAATTATTTTTGCTTGCGTGTTTATTGTTTAAAATGTTCTTGCTTTCTCTGTTAATTTCGTAAATTGATACGGCTTTCTCAAGTTGATTTTGCTTACTCCTTCACTTTCTCAAATTGGTCTGGCTTTCTCTTTGAATTTCCTAAAAACGTTTTGCTTGTTTGTTTATTTCTGAAATTGAATTTGCTTTTTCGTTTAATTTTTTGAATAATTCTTGCTTGCTTGTTTATGTATTTCTCAAAATGTTCTTACTTTGTCGTTTATTTCTCGTTCTTGCTTTCGCCGTTAATTTCAAATTAATTTTGCTTTCCTTTTGTATTTCTCAAATTGTGTTTCCCTACAATTTTAGTTTCTCTGTTCATCCTTTATTTTTTGTCCTTTTCTGTGTTGACTTCCAGTTTGCTTTATTTTCGTCTTCGCCATTGTCAATAATTTCACTTTTCTTCTTTTTTCTCCTGTTTCTGCATGTGTTCTTTTTTTGTCCATGCTATTATACATGCTGTATCTTCTTGATATTTTAGCTTTCAAATTTTTAATTTCCCTTGATTTACTTCCTGAAAATTGAATTTCCACATTTTCTCCAGCATTCTTCCTGTTCTTTATTTGGCCTATCCCTGTTTGTTTTGCCTGTCATTCCAAACATTTCTTTCCCCGAATCTAAGTTTATCATCCCCTTTTATCTTGATGGTTTCCTCCTATTCCCGGAATCCTTGAGCATTCCATGGAATCCGTGGCCCAAATGCTCATGAATTATTCCGTACAAGATGCAAATGCGTATGTGTATACACATGTATATGAATGCATTTGTGTCCAAGAAGGAGCTTTTCCAGAAGCCATTAAACTCCCTTAGATTCCTTTCACTCAGTCAACGCATAAGTTTTTCTGGGGAAAGACAAGAAAAAGAGTGTCATCATTTTTACTGACAAAGTCAAGGAGGAGGCCTTTATGTACGTCTGGGGAGAATTTGTGTCCACCATGCTTTCGCAACACTTTAAGTAAAGCTTAGAGTTGTCACCCATAAAAAACGGGGGGAAAGCGTATGTGAAAGGCACTCCCGCCTAAACTGAGACTCTTTTGGAGGGAAAGTTTTTGAAAGTGTTGAAATTTTCTATTTCCACATTTAACTTTTTATCCTCCTTTAAAAACTTGTATGGCATCTCCCTCCAACTCATCTTCCTTATGGCAGCTCCGGACTTTTCCAATCCACTTTTACTACTTCTCACTCATCATCATTAACAGCTTCCCATCTCCCCATGGCGGGGCGGGCCTATGATTTTCTTATGGCAAAGTATTTCTCATACTTTCTCCTCCTTTGCAGGAGAAAGTATGAGAAAATCTTCCATTTCTTTGGTCTCTGTTTTCCCCCATCTTTCCCCTCTTTTGCCTTCTCCCGCCTTCCCACTTTCAACCCGCTTACCATGTTTTATTGCTATTCTGATTTAATTTAGGAGTGTTTTTAGCTCTTCGGATAATTTTCCGCGCGTCTTCCCCTGTTTTTCTTTGCCTACAGAAATGGAGGGGAAAATGAGATTTTGTTCCCTTCAAAGAAATCCAAAGATTTGCAACTTTCACCTCACGAATGGACGTAATAGCGTGGGATGGAAGAAGTACGGGCAATCTGGTGGTGTCTGGCCTTTTGTCGCCAGTTTCATTCATGCTAATAGCAATTTTTCTACATTTCTTTTTTCTTCCATTTCTTACATGCACTTTGGGGAACGGGAGGGATTTGGAGAGAACGAGAGAGAAAAACGGATTGAGAATGGGAGGAGAGTACAGCAAAATGAAAAGAGAGAAAACAAAGAAGTCAAATGAAACAGGGAAAATTCAGAAAGGTAAAGAGAAGAAGGAAAGGCAAAACAAATTTACGTGCAAAGAAAGACGAAACGGGAAAGGTAAAGCGTCAGAAATCAAGAGAGAGAAACAAAAGTGGCTGAGAGAGCAGAGAAAAACGAGAGACAAAGAGAGCAGAGAAATCCGAGAGAGAAAAAAGAGGACAGAGAAATCCGAGAGAGAAATAGCAGAGAAAAACCCGAGAGAGAAATTGCAGAGAAAAACCATAGAGAGAAATAGCAGAGAAAAACGAGAGAAAAAAGATAACAGAGAAAACCGAGAGAGAGAAAGACAAGAGAAAAGCGAGAAAAGCAAAGATAAGAGAGAAAACCGAGATAGAGAAAGAGCAGAGAAAAGCGAGAAAAGCAAACAGAATAGGGAAAAACGAGAGACAAAGACAGCATAAAGAAACGATAGAAACAAATAGAGCAAAGAAAAACGAGAGAAACAAGGAGCGGAGAGAAAAACGAGATAGAATAATGGAGGTAAAGAGAGGAGAGACAAATAGAAAGAGTAAAAGAGATGCATTAAGATAACAAAAGAGAAAGAAAGGAAAAAATAGGAAGGAAAATAAAGATAAAGAAGGGGAAAGAAAGAAATAGATAGAATAACACTGATAAACAAAGGTGGCAAAAATAGAGCAAAATATCGAAGGGCAGAGACAAGCAATGTGTATAAGATTGGTATGAAGAAAATGTGAGAATGAAAAAGAGTTAGAAAAATGATGAAGGAAAAAAATAAACGAGGGAAGGAGTGAGAAAGTCAGAAAGCTTGGAAAAAACTGAAAACAAACTGGAAATAAAATCTTGCCATAAAGAGAAAGAACTACAGAAGGAGGAATAATGAGAAGGTCGAGCCAAGGAAAGAGAAAATCATGAGAAAGGACGGCAAATTAGTGAAGGAGCCCAGCCCAAAAAAGGAGGTGACGGATCCATAGAAAGCGGCTAAACTCCGGCGCTTATTGCATATCATATAGGAAATTAATATCATTTTTCTCATTTAGCCCACAGTGTGAAAAAGACAGTCGTCTTTTTATATCCTCCCACCCCTATAAACCCTTTTAGTACCACTTTCCCTGAGGCTCAATGGCTGCACCGAGAAATATATTGGGGTAACTTCCGCTGGGCTTTCCGAGAGAAACTGTATTTTTTCATTCCCTGTCATTACCTTGCATATTGCATCCATTTCCTTTTTTCTCTCTCTCGCCCCCTCCCCAAAAATTATATGCATATGGTTCTCTCCCAAGAAAATGGGTCCAAGTTCCCTTTTAAAAATGCAAGAGTCTACACGGCAGAATGCATGAGAAAGAATATCAGTCGTGTATGTGTGTATGTATTCCAGTCGATTCTCTTTATAACGGTCCCCTTGAATCAGCTAATTTTTCCCGTTACAACGAAAAACTGTTTTTGAGGACAACAATTTCTATATTAAAAATTGGAGAAACTTTTCGAGGGGAGCATTTTCTGTCACAGTTATAAAGCAAGCACCGTTGTAAAGGAGTCTCCGGTATATCTAGATTCGACTGTATTTAAAAAGACATGGAAGAAGAAAGCCGAAAAAGGGTCGTGGGAGGGAAAGAGGTCAGGAACGAAAGGGGAATCCGTAAGCGCATATGAATCTTTCGAAGTCAAACCAGCCTAAGTCCCAAATTTTGTTTCAAATAAACCAATGTATAGGTCTGTTTTATAGCCTCTGGATTCTTGCGGGTCAAAGGTCAGATTTACATAGTATAAACCCGCGCCTAAATTATGGACCGTTGCCAAACCAGCCTAAGTCCACGTGTGTATGTTGAGGGCCTGCACGAGCCTAGTTTATATATACAAATACGAAAAACAACCAACGCCCTTTGAGCGAGACAGAATAACGAGCCTGAAAAGGAGGGACGAGACAAAAAGAGATAGAGCGAGACACAAAGACAGGGGCCAGACTGATGAAAAAGAGGGAGAGACAAAGGAAAGGGCGAGATAGAGGAGAAAGTCAGATAAACAGCAAAAACAATAGGGAGATAAAAAAGAGCGAGACAGAGAAAAGAGCGAGACAGAGAGAAAAGAGCGAGACAGAGAGAAAAGAGTGAGACAGAGAGAAAAGAGCGAGACAGAGAGAAAAGAGCGAGACAGAGAGAAAAGAGCGAGACAGAGAGAAAAGAGCGTAACACAGAGGAAAGAGTGAGAAAGAGAGAAAAGAGCGGAGCACAGGAAAGCGCAAGACAAAGAGGAAGGAGCTAGACAGAGAGAAAAGACCGAGAAAGAGAGGAAAGAGCGAGACATAGAGAGACACTTAAAGAGCGAGAGTGAGACGAAAGAGCGAGAGAGAGAGGAAAGACCGAGAAGGAGAGGAAAGATCGAGACAGAAGAGAAGCGAAATTTGATTTGCCCCTTGTTTGTATGCTTAATTTAGCGAAATCCCGATTTCGTTACCAAAACGGACTAAGTCGATGGATTTCATGCCTTAAAATTGGCGCTATTTTGTAAACGCGCTGCATTGGATTGGCGAAAATGTGCATATTGGTGAGGCTATAAATGACAGGTACATATGTCCATGGCAAAAGGTTTGACCAATTTTCAAGTTTTGATATTTGTAAAGATTTTTGCGCTTCATGTAAAAGTTGTTCCAATGGACTTCGACTGGCTTGACTCCGGGCCTCAGAGTATGTACATACGTCGAGTCTCAAAGACGACAGAAACAAAATCAGCTAAAACATTCGTGTATGTATATTATCCTAATAATACTAATTCATACACAAGGCATGAAACGCGGGAAGATACGGCTATAAAAAAACTAGAAAAGGATAAAAATATTACAAGAAGCAACTCAAATCAGACAAGAAAATGCGCGGAGAGAGAGACAAAAAAGCGAAAGAAAACAGGCGTCGATACAAAAAAAGGAAACAAAATCAGCACAAAGTTCCACAAATACATACACATAGCAGAGAGAGACGGAGAAAGAAACAAAATCGTAAAATGAGACGATGTTTGAAGGATCAAAAACAAAATAATTGTGTAATAATAAAAATGGGATAGAGTAACCAAATATAAGCGAAAAAATAAGAGACAAAAAAGAATTGGAAATCGCCAGAGAAAATTCTAGACCGAGGAAATGGGAGAAAGCGTAAAGAATAAAGACGCAAAAATAGAAAAGAAAGAGAGAGAGAGAGAAAGAAAAATAAAACCGAAGAGGTGAAAAAACGTAAAAGACTAAAATCAAACGAAAGGGAGATTCACAAATAGAACGTTGGAGAGATTAAAAAAGGAAGCGACTGAGAGAAATAAAATAGATAGAGAAATTGATAAAGTGAAGAAATCAGGCAGAAGCAAGGAAATCTGGAAGCTTGAAAAAGGAAAAGAGAAGATGGAGAAAAAACCGGAACCGGAGAAATGGAACACAAGAAAAAGGGGACGAAAAAATAGAAAAAGGAGAGAGAAAACTCATGACATCAGGCGCCCTCATAAATCAAGACTGTTTTGCCCTCACTGCCACTCTACAACAATTTCCCTCCATATAACATTCACTTTTATTGCCGAGACACTCTCACACAAGCCATGATTTTCCATACATATACAACCCCCCTCATTTCCCTCTCTTCTAAACGTGTGAGAGCCCACGTGTGCATGTATCTTTCATCGTGTGGTAGTTTGTTAAAAAAGGGAAATATTGGCAATAATATTTTTTTCTCCCGCTCTCCCCCTCCGCCCTCCCAAAATACTGGAGGAGAAAAATGAGGGAAAATGTTCCCATCGTTCAAAAAACATTTTTTTTCTCTCTCTCTCTCTCCCCTTCTTTCTGCTTCTTCCAAGGGGAATATTATTCAAAAAATGCCATCACCCCGTTTAGAAATAAATGGAAGAGAGCCCATAGGAAGGGAAATGCAAAGAAGTTTAGTTGAGAAGGTGTGATGGGGTGATTACAAGTGATTTATTCATGTACAGGAAAATGTCAACTGCCTTATCTCCTCCTTACCTGTTTTCTTCATTTTCGCCCTATAAGCAAACCGATATTTATAGGAGAAAAGGGACAGAGAGAGAGAGAGAGAGAGAGAAAGGGAAAGGAAAAAATAGTGAAAATATTTAGGTGTGTGTAAACCATTTCCATCATCCATGCGACGATCGACCGTTTATTTTTCTATGGGGAATTCTCCAGAGGAACTTTGAGAGAGACGGAGAGAGAAAGAGAGAGACAGAAAGCAAGAAAGAAAAAGAGAAAGAGAGAGGAAGAGAGAGATAGAGAGAGAAAGAGAAGAAGAAAGAGAGAGAGAAAAAAAGAGAAAGAGAGAGAGATAGAAAGAGAAAGTGAGAGAGAGTGCAAAATAGAAAGACGAAGAGAGAGAGAAAGTGAGAGAAGAGAGAGAGTGCAAAATAGAAAGACAAAAAGAGAGAGAGAAAAAAAGAGAGAGAGCTAGAACCGTAGAAAGTGAAAAATAGAGAAGCGGAGGTTGACATGTGTGCATATGTATTATATAGTATTTGATAGGGAAAAATAGTTAAAAAACAAAGAAGTGGGCATTGGCGAGCATGTGTCAATGCTGGAGAAGCTGGAGATTCTTAACATGCAACGGTGCTGGTCTGGAGCGTGTGGGTCGAGGCGTGTGGTGATTGTCAAGTGTGAGTGTTGTCCACGTGGGGCAATTTATATTGTTGGCAGATACAAATATATACATATATTACATCGGACATATTTTTCTTCTCTTTTGGGAATTTCCCTGAAGGAAATCTTTCTTGACTTTTCCTTTACAGCAGGACAAATTTGTATTTTTTGTGTACAAATTTGTAGAAAATGCATAACTGGGAAATTCTGAACACATTTTCAAACTTATTACGTTTTTAAACTATTACACAAAGACACAATGACATTTTTAAACAAATCTGCTATTCCGTTGAAAGCTGACTATTTTATAAACAAAATTTGGACGGCTTTAAAGTTTTATATTTTAAAAGCAAATTTTCAACATGATAAACTTCACAGATTTTTTAGATGAACTTTAAACATGTAAATAAAGTAAAGATTTGAAAGATAGAATTTTTACATTTTCAAATAACATTATTTGAGTGATTAGAATTTGAGTTATTAGCCAGTTATTTCAGTTATTGAGTTATTAGTGAGTTATCTGTTTTTAGTCATAAGAAATTGCACAATTCCAAACAAAAAATAAGATGACATTACGTAAACGTTATGTAATCTTAATCCCTGAATTAGAAGGACTTCGCCCACGCCAAGCAACAATTGTGTAAAAACAAGAATGAGAAGAACGATTAACTATAAACAAAAAGCGCTGTAATAAAGCCCAGCAATAAACTCCACAAAAGCTGGGAAAGGCATAAATAAGACAAGGGATAATTGTGAGTACTACAAAAAAAACTTTTTCTTTTCACTCCAAGAGAAAGCCCGGGAAAATGATGGATGATTCCCACCCACACTTAAGAACAAGGGAAGAGGGAGTTAATGAAAAAGATTTTTTTGGGGATGACATGAGATGACACTGAGGAGGACAAGAGACTTCCTTGACCTCGCCTCTTGTCACATTTGGTGGACAGAAAGCCGGAGAGTAAAAAGAGAGAGAATGACGAGACAGAGAGCTGTCAAAAAGGGAAGAGTGCCACTGTGTGAAAAGACAAAAGGTGACAGTGTGTGACAAGTTATAAAGGGCGTCAAAAAAGTTTTTAAGAGACGACGGGAGGGCGGGAGGAGGAAAAATGAATAAAAAATAAATAAGATAATAGCTTTATAACACTGAGGGACTTTCCCTTTTTGCTAGAGGAGCAAAAAAGGACGGGAGTGAAGGAATTCCTGAATGCATTCCTTTTTGTTTCATCAATTTACCCTGTTTTTTATCTCCCGCATCCATCCTTAAATTTCACGTCCTTTCTTTGTAGTTTCTTTTTACCCTTTTTTGTCTTCTGTTTGATTCTATTTTCTTGTATTTTCCGATTCCTGTTCTTTTTTTTTGTATTTTCGGTTTCATTTTCCTTCCTTGTCTATTTCTTTTATCCATTATATTTTTTTGCTGGGATTGTCTCTTTCCATCTATTTCTGTTCCTGTATTTTCTCTTTCAATAACTTTGAAAGGTTTTGTTGTCTCTCATTTGAGCTTATGCTTGTTTCACATTGCCTTGTTTTTTATCTCTTTTAGCTTTCTTTTTTGATCTCTTTCAGCTTTCTTTTTCAGGTTAAGCTTTTTTTCTAGTTTTATCTCCTTTTCTGATATTTTTTAGATTTATTTTTCTCTATTTTGTCTCCTTTTCTGATATTTTTTAGATTTATTTTTCTTTATCTTGATCTCCTTTTCTAATGCTTTAAGCTTTCTCTCTATTTGTCTCCTTTTCTGATCTTTTTTAGCTGTCTCTTTCTCCCTTTTTGTTTTCTGCAGCTCGTAACTTTAGTTCTTCCTCAGCCGCCAGCTGTAGCCAGCGCAGCTTCCCAACTGGCCTCAGTTCCCCCGAAAAAATCTAAATCGCTCCGATTTTTCCTATTTTGGTTTACATTTTGATCTTCCACAGAATGCCTCTGGAAAGCCATTCTCCCCGTTTGGAGAAAGATGAATTACAAGTTGAAAGTGAAGGGAAATGGGGCTGTTTAGGGAAAAGAATGTGAGGGTTTTCGTGATGCGTGCAACCCTTTATTTGTCCAAACTTTCTCTCGCTCAGTCTCTCTCTTTTCCCCTCCATCCCAGTTACCACTTCATAAGAATTCCAGCGTGGTGCCAAAGGAATGACGAGAAAATACTTTTGTCAATCTCACTTGTTTAACCAACTGGAATTTGATCCTCACTTTTTTTGGGGGATCTCTTTCCCTTTTTCCTGAGGCGAGAGACGGCGGGGGAGGTGTGAGTCCCTTTTCTTAACCCTTTTGGGATGACTCCATCAATTCTGGATCCATTTCTATTATTATCCCGTCGGAAAAATGTCTTATTTCAGTCTGTGTACCGTTTCTTTTCATATTCTTCGAATTTCCCTCTAAAAACAAATCATTTTCTTGTGTGGAAGGAATTTTGCGTAAATATTCCTGGCTTTTTATTACGAATTTATTAATTTACCAATAATTTATTATTATTAATTTATTATTTAATTTTCGTGTACAATAAATTTTTAAAAGGAACAAACAAAATTTTCGCGGGAAAATTTGAATATGTCCCCATCAATATGACCAATTATTGACCTTTGAAAAATTACAGGTACCATTTTGGCCTTTCTCCCATTTCAAAGCCAAGTGGGATATTTTCCACAGCAAAATTTGAAAAATATCCATAATTTAAAATATCACTTTCAGCCTGGAGAGAAAGAATTTGTATATTTTTCTTTCCGACTATCAACCTTTGAATTTCCATGATGTAGCGGAATTCTAAAAGAAATATTAAAAAATACAAAATAAATGGACCTTGTCCTTTCCCCTGAATAGCCAGAGTAAATAAAACGGGAAAAATTGAAGAAAAAACCCAATAAACTTTCCCCTTTAAAAATCTAGTATTTCCCATATGAAAAATAGGAATAAAATGACGGATAGTCTACCTTCTTCACAATGTAGGTTATGACCATTTTTTTGAGCATGAAATAAAGAAGAAAAAAGATCCCTGGGACATTGACACATTTTCACATCCTTCACAATGAAATAGCCCCAAATTTACGGGAGGTTGCACAATTTTTGAGCATGAGTAATTTTTTCGCCCATTCCCGGGTTCCAGAGGTGACACGGAAAGTGTATGCGTGTACACGGTGGGAGAAATTGCCAAATACGTCTGCGAAGGGACAAAAAATAGGAAGAGTAGAATATACATAAGTACAAAAGGGGAAATGTGGGATCTCCCCCTGTTTTTTTTGCATAATATCAACTGCAAAAGTTATAGAATATGCAGAAAAAGAAGGATTTTTAGAGGGAGTAGGACCAAAGGCCACGTCAAGATAAACGGAGGCGATCAAGGGAGAGGGAAAAAATTGAGAGAGAGAAAGAGAGGGGAAAAATGGGAGACTGGGATTAGGACGGAGGAATGTTGGAAAGAGATTAGAGGACACAAATCAAAAGGGAAGGTGCTAAAGAATGGGATGTGATGTGCTGGGAGAGAGAGAGAGAAAGAGCAAGAGAGAGAGACGCATGAAATCTGGGGCGACAGGAGGAAGGATGGAAATGTGAAACAAGGAAAGGTATGCGCAGTCACAGTGGATAAGTCACAGTGGAATGACCAAGCTACAATTCCTCACACAACTCACAGAAACAAAGACACAGAAGGGGGAAAGCTAAGGAAAAAGAAAGAAGGAAGAAGAAGGGAGAATTAAGAGGAAAGAGACAGAAATGCGAATGACACGAAACAAGTTGAACATCGGGAAGAGGACAAATAGAAAGGAATGAATAGCGTTGGGATTTCGAAAGAACAGAAAGGGAGAAGGGACAGACAGAGAAGCAGATGAAAGAGAGAGATAGAGAGAGAGAGAATTAGGAAATACAAATACAGAAGAAATAAAAAGATCGAAAATCAAAAACAGAGAGATAAAGAAATATAATGAGAACTTGATATAAGAAAGCAAAATAGAAGAAAGGATAAATCGGATGGGAACAGCGAAGAAATAGAAAGAGAAAAAGCAAGGTAAAAAGAGGGAGAGGGAGAGACAGAGTAAACAGAAATATAGAGAGACAGCAGAAATAAAGACAGAGAGACAACAGAAAGAAACAAGGAGAAAGAGAGAGACCAGAAAGACAAAAAGAGAGTACGAGAGAGATAATCGAAAGAAAAAAGAGTGAAAAAGAGAGACAGCAGAAAGAAAAACAGAGAAAAAAGAGAGACAACAGAAAGACAAAAAGAGAAGAAGAGAGAGACAATAGAAAGAAAAAGAAACTGAGACAACAGAAAGAAGAAAAGAGAAAGAGAGAGAGATAACAGAAAGAAAAAGCAGACATAGACAACAGAAAGAAAAAAAGAGAGAGACAACAGAACGACAAAAAGAGAAAGAGAGAGAAAACAGAAAAAAAGGGAGAGAAAAGAGAGAGAAAACAGAAAGAAAGGGAGAGAAAAGAGAGAGAAACCAGAAAGAAAGGGAGAGAAAATAGAAAGAATGAGAGAAAAGAGAAAGAAAGGGAGAGAAAATAGAAAGAATGAGAGAAAAGAGAAAGAAAGGGAGAGAAAATAGAAAGAATGAGAGAAAATATAGAGGAAGAGATCGAAAAAGAGAAACCAGAAATAAAAGGAGGAAAAACATAAAAAAGAGACACAAGAGAAAAAGACAGTGCGCGCAGACAGAGAGAAGAGTGAGAAGAGAGAGAAATAAAAGCGTTAGAAAGTGAGAAATTAGGGAAACAGGCAATCCAGTAGATTTTATAAATCTTTGCGTGTAAATTAATTGTCAAATTGTTGCTACTATTACGTTCAGAAAAGGAAGGAAAAAATCCAGCAGATCAAATAAGCAATAAGGATGCATTTTGAGACTGACCTTTCGCATATTTCAGTATACAAATGTAACATGTGTATAAATATATCCATATAAGCATATACACCGATACAAGACCAGCAAGGCATGGCAATAGCTAGACAAAAAGGGTCAAAAATTGCCTTGATAATTCCCGATTCATCCCTGCCCGAATGCATTCACTTATCCCTAATTTCTTAGCCCTTTGTGCCCTACAAGAATTCTTGTTCCTTCCTCCAAAAACGTTCTACCAGAAGTAAAATTTTGTATTTTTTTTGTCACCCATACATGCATCTACATGTCGGAATATGAAGATGGAATGTGCTTTGCGCAAAAAAAGAAGGAAAAATTCACATCCCGGAAAAAGTTTGGGTTAGGGGAACAAGAGGAATGACGAGAGAAAAAGACAGAGATTCTCAGAGAAATATTTTGGGTAAAGGACCGTCTTGAAATGTTATTTACCGTCGGGGAAAAAAATGTATGTACACCCCATGGAAATGTGAGGGAACAAAGGCGAGAGGGATCCACGATTGGAAGGGTGAGAGAGAGCAGGACGGAGAGAGAGTGAGAGAGAGAGAGAGAGAGAGTGCGTGTGTGTGCTTCTCTCACAAGGCTTCAGCTCCTGCCCAAATCTCTCTTGCAGCTCATTCGCCTGTAGACTGTCGAGGAAGCTTGGTGCCGCTCGCCGCTCTCCAAATCTTTCCATACCAAGAAAAAAAAATCTCAATACATTTTTTTGTACACGATCGTTTCCCCAGTACAAAAACTTCTCCAGAGAGTTTCCCCACATTCCCAGAAAATCCTGGATAAATTACAAAAGTGTATATCCATATTTTCCTGGATTTTCCCCCGTTTATTTGTGCCGTGGTGAAGCTTCCCAACTTCCCACGTGCGTTCTTCTCCAGACTATTTCCTCCAGATTTGTGGTCGGGGAGGAGATTTTGCAAGAATTTCTTAGGGGGAAAGTACTGAGAATTGCGGGGAAAGGTGTGTTCTAATTAAGGTGAAAGCATTTGGAAAGAAACTTTGGAAGAAAAAGATTCAACAAGGAAAATTCTGGATTTGCCATGGTGTGAATTGTGACTGGAGCAAGTGGTTTTGCAAGTGTTACGGATTTTGCTAGGAACCGGAAGTGGACGATTGACATTTTTGTGAGACTTTGGACAGATTGTTGCAAAATTTGTGTATTTCAATTAAAAATAAAATTTAATTGTTTCAATAGTTATTAGACGGCAATTTCTATTATTCTGGCTGTAATTTTGAATAATTCCACGCCACACAGATTTTTTTGTGCTAAGTGCACGAGTAATTTTAGTGAGAGATTGAGTAATTTTTTGTGGAAAGCACGTTTAAAATAATGTTTGTTGAATTTAGAAAAACAACATTTGAACACCGATTCATTGTGAATATTTAAATTAAAAAACTTTGGTTACATTTTCGTGAACTTTGAAAAAAAGGAATTATTTCCGTCATCCAAAATCAACTGGCGGGAATTTGTAAAGGAAGTTGCTTTCGCCAGAATTTGGAAAGCTCTATTCAGCTGGAACTTTGAAGCAAAGCGGCTTGACCCGGAATTACAAACCTAAAAATATACCTAAAATTGAATTGTGAAAAACCTAAAAATACCCGGGAATTACCTGGAAAATCCTCGACAGGCTACAAAAATCCCTGAAAATCACAAATAATTGTGCGAAAACCGTCAGCAAAATTTTGTGAAAATAAACTAACAAGCGAAGTAAATATAAAATACAAGGCAAAATTCAAAGGGAAAAACAGTGTTTACAGGCGAAATTTCAAATATATTCCCGCTCTGAATTTGTACAAAGGAAAAAGGAAGCAGTCAAACTGTGAGTGAAAGTAAAAATACAGACAAGACATTGCCTTTGAGCCGGAAAAAGACATTGCCATCTCATTCTTCTTAAGCTTCCCTCATTTGACTTCTTGGAATTAATAAAAAAAACGAAGAATCAACTTCTTGCCCTTTCTCAAGCGAAAAAAAACTTCGAGAGAGAAAAAAATAGGAGCAAAATTGCTAAAGTGACAGGAAGGGAAAGAAAGGAGAAAAAAGTGACAAGACTTTTTGGACAACATAATACTCGGTGTCAAGTCAAAGGTCCTTGGATATACATTTTTTGTAACCCCCCAGAAAAGTGCTATATAAAGGGATCCTCCAAATAAGTGTTATATAGTGAGTGAATTGAATGGATTATCCCCTTTGATTTTTTTTTCTCTCGCTTCCTCCCCATCATGCCCTTTGACCTCTGACGTTTTTTTTAGAGAACTCATTTTTTTTACATGTCTCGTTGGTGAATGTGCGTTATTGTAATTTTATTCTCTCTCCCTTTGATTACTTCATATTCAAAGAGGCTGACTTCAACCCAGAAAAAGGGGCGGATTCTCTCTATCAAATGAACTTTTGTTACACAAAAATCTCCGGTCATTCATTCCCAGAGAGACGAACTCGTAAATTACATCTGCTCTTTAACGCCTCCAAGAGTGAACCTCTTTTTTTTAAAAATTCCCAAACGATAATAAATACTAATTGAATTAATTTTTTTATCTTATCTTCATTTAAGACAGGCAATTTTTTGGGATAAGAAACATAAATCAAAACAATCTCCAGGAACTTTCAACAATTCATTTAATATTGAGTGAGAACAACGATTTGTGGGTAAAAGTCCTTTTTTTGTGGATAAAAGCCGTTTTTGGATAAAAGCAGTTTTTGAATAAAAAGGGAATGTTTTAAAAACTGCAATTTTTTTGGTGTTTTACATAATAAAAGGACAAGTGTGTGTGTTGGTGATAATTTGAGGGTGAAAAAGACGGTTTGTGATAAGCTCCCACATTTCCTGGAGAGAAATTGCTCTTTGCATTTTGGAATTGTACTATTTTTATTTCCTTCTTTTTTTTACGGATTTTAACGGACAAGAAAAAAAGGGGGAAAACTCCTGGAGGAAATCCGGGTAAGCCGCCATTCGTCTTTGTCTCCATAGTTATTTAAATTACATCCGAATCTCATCCCAACCCGTTTTTTTAAAGGGGAGAGAAAAGGAAGAAATGTAAAATGTGTGGGTGCATTCTATGTCTACGGGAATGGGAACGTTTTATTTGGCTTGGGACAATTGTGAAAGGGGGAAAGGGGGATTTTGGCCTCCTTTGAAAGTTAAAGAAAGGATTTAACACGAAATCGGATCGGGAGAGAAAGCTGGAGAGGAAGAATTTTCTTGGGAGGGAATAAAAGAAATTAAAGGGGAACGAATTTTGTTCAGGAATTAATTTGGATAAGACGAAAAATTCAAAGGGGAAACAAAAGAAATTCAAATTACAATAAAAAACGGAAAGCCAAAGTTAAATTAAGCCATTAAAACAAGTCAGAATAAATTTAGAATATTTTAAAATAAAATAAAACATTGAAATCAAAATCAAAGTCTGCTGAAGAAAAAATTGAATCCAATAACAAATGGAATTTAATATAAGGAAAAAAATTTAAAACAAGAAAGAAATTCGAAATAAGAAAGAAATTTTAAATAAAAAAGGAATTTAAAATAAGAAAGGAATTTAAAATAAAAAAGAAATTTGAAAGAAGAAAGTAATTTACAATCAAAAAGAAATCTAAAATATGGAGTACAGAAAATATTAAATGGCAAAAATATAAATTGAAAAAAAAACAATAAGAAAATAACAAATTTAAAAAACAGGAAAATAAGTAGGGAAAATTCTATAGATAAAATTATAGAAAAACAAATTAATTAATACAAAAACAAAGGTAAAAGTATATATTTACAGGAAAAAAGATTAGCCGAGCTTCCACTGCAGGTGAAAGTACAGACAAAATGTAGTTTTCCGTATTTCCCGGAAAGAAAAGGGAAAATGTGAAGAAAATCCTTTGCCTTAACTAAAACTTTCCCTTTGCCGTCTGCCGAGAGAGAAAGAAGCCAAAAAAGAGAAAGGAAAAAAAAAGCCCGGATTGTGACTTCCCCGTATTTCATTGTGAATGATCTGAGAGAAAAGCTAGACGGGAGGATTCGGGGTTGTTAGCACTGCTCTATTGCACTTCCGTACACACTTTCACCATAGTTTAACCTTGTGAATCGCCCAGATACGGCTTCCTCCAGAAAGTGTTGGTTGTAGCTCTTGTTTTCCCTTTATTATATTACGACTTTCACTCCGGTTCTTGTAGTGGCGGTGTGGAATTGTTTTTTTTTTTCGTGTTTATTTTGGTGTATTTTGTCACTCGTCTTCCTTTCTCTTTGGGGCTTCCTAGTGGAAACAACGGGATCTTGTTCTTTGACTTTTCTCCAGAAATTCCTGGCTTTTGTATCCCACAGAATGTATTTATACCGGACTTTCTCTTGTTTTCTGGGCTTTTATCTTCCGAAGTTCCAACTTTGGTTTTGGTTTCCAGCTATTGCTTACTTTCTCCTTTATTCACCTTTAAATCTCTCCGTGTTTGGACTTCCCCCAATTTATTTCTTGGTCCGGAATTGACGTCTGTTTACCTTTTTGCATACTTTTCATTCTATTTATTTATATTTTATTTATTAATTATACTATTATATATATTATTATTATATTTAATGTAATAATTATAATTATTTTATTTATTTATTGATTTCATTTCTAATTTCACTTTTTAACTACGTATTCCCGCGCATTTTCGCAGTCATTTTTTGTCTCGTTTTGTTTATAAATGCATTTTCCATTCGAAATACATTGAATTAATTCCTTATCTCTTATTTTCCCTTTATCTATTATTTACCTCCTTTCCCCCACTTGTTCTCTCTCTCCTTTATCTGAAATCTTCTTTCTTCTTACAATTAGTAGTGCAAATATCCACATTAATTTTTCATGCCAAATACATTTATATAATTTCTAAAATCCCAGCATGGCGTAGTTGTCTAACCATTTTCGTACTTGCCGCCTTTCCCTGTGTCAAAAGTCAAAATATTTGAGTGCCTATTTACACACTTTAATTCCTGCTGCTCACACTTTCCTTTTGAACACATCTTGGGTAACTTTCGGGCTTTTATTTCTCTTGAAGTTCCTCTTATGGAAGAGCTGCATCCGTGCGTGGGTTTGCCCTCGAATTAATATTGTGTAACCTTTCTTTTTAGTGTCTCGAGTCACGGTGAAAAAAATCCGACATCCCCCGCTGTTTATCCGTGTCTTTTCCCGTGAAAATGCCCGGGTAAAGCAATATGGAGGATTTTTAGGGGAGAGCAAATATAAATATTCTTGGGCGGGTAAAAATGTAAATAACTGCAGCGAAAGTATACATTTTTTGTATACGGAAAGTGCTTTTGGTACGTTTCATATGTAGATTTTTCGGTTTTTACCCCAACCCCCTTGATACCTTTTCTCTGTCTCTTTCTCGCTGTTTCTCTCTGTGTGTGTCTCTCTCTCTTTCTCTCTCTGTTTCTCTCTGTCTTTCTCGCTCTGTCTCTCTGTCTCTCTCTTTTGCTCTCTCATTTACCCATTTATACTCCCCTCCACTTTCCCCCCATTCCTGCTATGTAAACAGACCGTACCAACTTTTTTTTATTCCGGGGGTGTAAAAAAAACCTGCTGGGGGTGGGAGGGGTAAAAACTAAAAGTGAGGCTTTTAACAACTTTAGGGAGAATTTAAGTTGGAAATGGAATCCCCCGCCCCTTAAAATCCACTGGGGCGTCTTTATTTACAAACAAAATTTACTTTTCCTCTCTTTACCCGTCTTTTTTCAAGTGAATTACAGAGAGTCATGTTTACCCTTTCACAATGTTTCCCCCCCCCCAAAATGTTGTTTTCCTTAACCCTTTGAGCACTTTGGAGGAATTACGTTGATGTAATTCCCTTTTTACAGTGTTTGGTGTTACAAGACATGTTATGTAAAAATCCATTTGGAATCCATTTCGATAAATTCCGGTGGGGGCATTCAGGAGGAGCGTGTGTTGCTATGGGAGACACATTTAAATAATGGAGATGAAATAATATTTTCTCCCGCCAAAAAAAAATATTTAAAAAGGAGCTGAAAGGAGGGGGAGAGATGGCTCACTCAATTGAATCTTGGAAAAGGGGGAAAATTGATCGGCGGTTATGTAATAATCACACAAAAGGCCAGTTGTTGAAGGGGTGGAGAACGTGCTTCGGATGTCTATTTGGTGGAGGGCGAAAGAAGGCTATCAGCGATGTTCATCTGAGGAACAAAAGGGAGTGAGGGAAGGGTTATTAGTCATTTCCATGGAGCTTTACCCATTTATTTCACATTCTCTTTCAGATTTTTTTTTGAATCTCCAATTTTTCTTTGCTCATTCAACTCTCGTTCTTTTCGCTTCTTTTTTCTCTGGTAAACATGACTCTCGCTCTCTGTTTTCGTTCTTTTATATCTATCAGTTATTCTGCCTCTTTTTTGTTTAATTTTGTTTTTTTTCTGTTTTCTCTATTCTCTTTCATTTCTTTATTTCTTCCTTTTTCTCTTTTTTACTGTCTCTCTTGTTTTCTCTCCGTTTCTCTCCTATTTTTCGTTGCTACTCCGTTTCTTTTATTTCTGTAGTTTTTCTCTTTTCTATTCCGTTTGGTTTTCTCCGGTTTCTCTTTGCTACTCTTTTTTTATTTCGCCCTTCTTTTTCCTTTGCGTTTATTTTTTTTCCTTTTTCTCTTTGTATCTCCTTTGCTTTTGGTTTTCCTTCCTTTTTCTCTTTGAATCTCCTTTGCTTTTGGTTTTCTCTGCATTTTCTCTTTGATATTCCGTTTATTTCATTTTCCTCATATTTTGCTCTTTGATATTCCGTTTATTTCATTTTCCTCATTTCTTTTATTTTGTTTTCCTCATATTTTTCTCTTTTATTCTCCTTTTGAATTGTTTTTTATTGTCCTTTTGAAATGCTTTTCCCTTTTATTCTAATTTGACTTGTTTTTCTCTGGTTGTTCTCTTTTATTCTCCTTTTGGATTGTTTTTCTCGTTTATTCTCCTTTTGAATTCTTTTTCTCCTTTATTCTCCTTTTGAATTCTTTTTCTCCTTTATTCTCCTTTTGAATTCTTTTTCTCCTTTATTCTCCTTTTGAATT
>JAQGBT010003801.1:0-18422 GCA_034698585.1 Disparrhopalites patrizii | reverse complement strand
AGTATATCACGTTGTGGATGGGTAGCCCCTACCCCCTCCGTGTCATTCATCATCATCGTGGTGATTCCCCTCCCCCCTATGACCAGATCACGTTATATGTGAACCGCCCCTTACAGGGAAAAGTACATAAAATATGTACCTTACATGTGCGAAGGGCTGGAAAAATAAAGTTGTTACAGAGAAATATTGGTATAAAGAGACTTGTTATACAGAGACTCCACTGTAGAGAGTTTCACAATCTTGTTTTGGTTATTCGTAAACAAATACTTACCGTTAGTGCCGGAGATGTAAAAAAACGTTGTTGCTTTGGATGGTGAAATTATTGCTTGTGTCAACGGATCTAGCGCTTTCCATGGAGTATACGTGTCTACTTGTCCAATCGACTAGGTATACATAGTCCATTTCACTTGTCCTCCTTGCCACGTTTTACTCGCCCTGACGAGAAGTGTACCTATATAGGTATCTATTTCGGGTTCCCTTTAATATATTAGTATGTACCTTCGCACAAGTCAAATCTGAACCTCTCTATAACGGTTCCTCTTAAATCAGCATATTTTCCCCGTTATAACGAAAAACCGTTGTAGAAAACAGAAATCTCTATGTTAACAATTGGAGAAAGTTTTTGAGGGAACCATTTTCAGCCACCGGTATAGAGAGAAAACCGTTATAGGGGAGCCCGTTATAGAGAGGCTCGACTGTACCTTTTTTCTCTTTGAAAATGTATTTAATTTTATTAATACTTTATTATACTTCGATTTAGGATTTGGAGCACGGAAAGTTTGGCAAATCCACTTCATGATTTTTTGTTCTTAATTTTTAGACTCTCCATGAAAATGGAGACTGTTTTATTCAGGAATCAATTATATACTAAACAGTTCATTAGATAATGTTAATTGGTACTAAATTTACAGTCACAGTGCAGCAGAAAGAGCATATTTCCTCTTTGGCCCAACTACAACCGGGTTTCCTGCTGGAATTAATTTCAGTGGAGGAAGAGTGTGCTAAAATTTCTTCCTGCCTACTCTCAATCGCCTGTAACCTTTCACTCGATCTTGAACTTTTCTTCACAGCTTGATTGATATGTTTGACCTGGGTATTACTGCCGGTCGAAAAGGATTTCTGGGAGGAATTGTCCGTGAAGTGTGATTCTTTGCTATGTTCTCGTTGATGTTGAGTCAACCTACGAGAATCCCCTGAGGTAAAATCGCAAACGTCACATTTGTAGGGACGCTCTTCGGCATGAATAGCTTTGTGAACACGCATTTGTGAAGCGAAATTGAACAATTCTCCGCAAATTTGACTCTGGAAGGGCAAAGAATTGTGCATCGATCTGATATGCTGATTTAAGTTTCCATTGCTATTGAAACGATTCCCACATTCGCGGAAAGTGAAGGACTTTTCACCCGTGTGACTCTGCAAATGATCTAACATTTTGCGCTCTGAAACATTCATCCGAGCACAAATCGTGCAGGAGTGATGTTATCCTCCGGTGTGGCGCCTTACGTGAGCCTCTAAATATTCCTTGTAATTTGTAGCGTAGGCGCAGATGACACATTTGAATTCTTTTTCACGGCAAGCTCGAGAGTGATTTCGCCATGACCGTAGCCAGTAGAACTTTTTCCCGCGTATTTTGCATTCATGGGACGAATTTTTGATGTGAATTGGATTTGTGTGGAGCTGTAGACTTTGCTTGCAATGAGTAGCGTGCGTACAAAAATTACATTTAAATTGTTTTTCATCCGAATGAGTTCTCGCATGGTAATGCAAGGACTTGAGCCACCTGAATTTTCTCCCACAGATTTGGCATTCATACGTGAGGTTGTTATGAGTCCCATTTTGGTGATGGCGAAGAGTAGCCGAAGATGAAAAGGATGATTCACATTTGGAGCACCTGAACGGCTTCTCACCTGTATGGGTCCTCAAATGTTTCTTTACATGTGGCTTGTGCGAAAACCGGCGTTGGACAAAATTGGACAAGGAAACGGTTTTTCCCCGTGTGAGTCCATTGGTGAGTCAATACATAGGTTAGATTTGTGATGAGTTGAATTAAGTGCAAACGTCACACTTGAAAGGCTGGATACAGTCGACTCCCTCTATAACAGTCCCCTGTATAACAGTACTCTCGTTATAACACCAGCAAAAAATGCTCCCCTCAAAAACTTTCTCCATTTGTTAACATAGAAATGTCTGTTCTCTATAACAGTTTTTCCCTATAACAAGCGAAATTTGATACTTTATTGGGTGCTGTTATAGCGAGAGTCGACTGTATTCATATGTTTTGCCTTTTCGTGATTGTTGAGTGTAGACATTGATTTGAAGGAGACAGGGCAGGCTGAACACTTGTATGGTCGTTCCCCCGTGTGGCCTCGAATGTGACCCTGTAAGCTCTGTGTGGAAATGGTCGAAAATTCACAGAACTTAAATTGGAACTGTTTTTCATGTATTGTGCATCAGCTTATGTCTGCGCAATTTGTACAAGCTGTTGGTGGAAAAGGAGCAAGAGTCGCACTCGCTAAGTAGTTCCCTAAGTAACTTTTGGCTGCTGGCGGAGAATTTGCACTTTGCACGTACATTTAAAAGGCCCGTCCCGCCTGTGAGTTTGCACATTCTGTGCAAAGACTCCAAGTCCTTTGAATTTTTGCTGGTCGGAAATGCACTCCATAATAATATGTTCGTTTATTACGGTCAGAGTTTGATGTGTATACGCACGTGTGTATTGATGAGCAGGCGAAATCTTTTAATTAAATCGTAATTTTAGTTAATTGAGTTTCGGGTAACTGTACTTACAAGCACTTTACGTATAGGCAACTATATTTGTTCTGGAGTGTCTCAACGTTACATACAGCGCTGTCATTTGAAAAATTATTTTTACGAAAATATGTGAATTTAAATTGAATTTTATTTGCAATTTTAATGATCTTAATCTTAATTTTAATGTATTACTTGCGTTTGGTAAATCTATAAAAACATTCTGGGTCACTTTTGTCGGGTTTCCCAAGTTGCACTACAAGCCTGGTTATAACTTTGGAATTTGTATTACAGTGGACTCTCGCTATAACAACCATTAATGGAAGGACAACAATGGCTGTTATATGAAAAATTTGTTATATGGAACATTTAATATGTACACTACATACACAAAGGGCTGAAGATTGAAGTCGTTATAACGAAAAAGTTGCTATAAGGAGAGTTGTTATAGAGAGAGTCCACTGTATATCCCGAAAATTACTTGGATTGATAACAATAGCCATATGTACAAGTACGTACTTATTGGAGATCTATAACCGTTTTAATGGAAATATGGAACAAAAATGGAATAAGGGTATATGGGCTGTTTCTACAAAGTATAATGCACTGAAGAGCACACTATATTATGTGCTGTTGTGTTCGTTCCATGGCCAACTGAGTTCAAACGGAACTTCAGCAGAAGTTTTTATTATTAATTATTATCTTTAGAGAGCGAGCATCCACCAAGACCTTTTTGCCGGTATTTCCCTTCGCATTAGGAGCTTTTAAATATGTGTAAGTACGCGTATGCGTGTGCACATATTCATTGTAGAATGAATGTCGATCGCCATATGTATTTTATGTATATGTATTTACTGTTAATTGTATAATTTGAATTGTGTCTGTATTTGCTAATCATTATGTGTGTTAAATAATTAATTGTTTAGTGCTACTAGATATAAAATATCCATACGTATAAGTAAGCACCCATCGATTAGAGTAAAGCCCATTTAGACACAAGAAGTACATACAGCAGAAATGGTCTGAAGGTTCAAATAGCTGCTTATAAATAGATGATTACTTTAATTACTTGATGCAAATTTTACTTCGATGCACCGATCCCTTAACAATGAAGTTCGGCTGACCAATGTCAGTGCTTCATTTGAACTGAAACATGTGGCCTACAAACCGTGTCAACAGAGGGACCTTCGCTGAATTGTTACGTATACGTTAGCAGGTTTAAAGGCAATAAAACATTGACAGCTGTCAATAATTATTTCCCGGCCTCAAATTCGAAACTCAAGTGAAAAAATATGGCAGTCACCCGAATTCCTTTGATAAGGCAGCGGCCACTCAACGAAAAATTTGCATGAAGTAATTATCTATTTATAAGCGGCTATTGGAACTTTCAGTCCATTTCTGGAGTATTTTTAAAACTCATCTACAGCGAAAACAGTAGTAGAAGATTACCCAGAACTTGATTCATCATTTCATGGGGGGTTTGGATAGAGACGTTGCCAAATCTTGACACCCGAATTTTGACTGTGCAGAAAGCCTTTACCCGCCGTTCGAAAAACATCGGGTTTCTCTCCGATTCAGACCACAATAACCCGGCGTTTCTTGAGTGGTTACAATGACGGACATTCCTGAACTCACATTTCCATTTCCGAAGAACCTTACACGATGTAGACCATAAGGTGGCGTGATGGGGGATGAAATATAGCATCAACGCGACATTGGCGAGAACGGCTGCGGGGAAGATGAGATAGGCAAATATGCTCACTTGACCGTACAACGTGATGGACATGTACAGGAATCCGCAGGCCATGAAGGTGACAGAGAAGAGGAAGCCATTCATGAAAAAGCCGCCATTGAAGTCGTTGAAGGAGTTCATGTAAATTTGTATGTACAAGTAACACCTCAGATCCTGGATATTTCTCTCACATGACTTTCTGTATTTGGAATATCATGGATAAATTTGGAGAAGCCTTAAATTAGCCTATACGAGGTCTCTAACAGTCATTCAAACTTAAAATACATTGTGCATACACTGTATACAATTGATATTGGCGGAGTCGTTGAGAAAGTACTCACCGGAAATGTGTTAGAGCAATATTCATGGACATGACAGTGGCGCACCAGTAACTGAAGAAGAAGATAAAGATGACCACCATAGTGACGATGTGAAATGCCTCATGTAGACTGGACAGCAATACATGCACGACATTACTGTTGTGTTCCTCCGTTAAATATACAACGGGATAGCAGGAAAAACGGATGTGAAACACGTGGAAGGGAACGAGAAGCAAAGGGAAAGCCACGAAAACGTAGGTAAAATATAAAATGGACAAAATAGAGAAAGGATGTGCCCTCCAAGCTGAAGCCGCAATGGAATTATCTGGACAGTTTTTATACAACAAAAATGCCAGTATATAGATTATTTACGAACCTTTTCCTGTAAATTAAATGGGCGAATGAATTCATTTGCACTAGTAGAAATTAAATTTGCTGACCATCAAGATGCCGCATAAGAATATGATGCTGGTTTAGCATCAAGCCACACTCTTGCGGTTGTAGATAAAGAGACGTGTAGAATACGCCAGAGTACATGCTGAAAGTGAGGAACATTAAATGAACTGCCATTTCCGTCCCGAAATCATCATCTAAAGATAATTGCCAGGCGAACGCTAGTATGAGGAAGGCAAAATTTGCACATCCGTAAGCGTACACTAGATGCCACAAACATCGGCGCCAAGACCATCGTGGAAATATCGTCACGGTTAAATGTTCCTTCGAACACTCGAACGGGACGCATTTGATGAAAGAGGCGGTTCGAAAGACGTTAATGGCCGTTTGGTACGTTTCGTCGCCGAGTACGCTTTGAAGGTAGTGGATTTTCTGGTCCGCAGCCCAGAAATTTGTCCAGACACCCATCGTGGTGGTTACTTTTACTGAACAATTTTGGTTCTGAGTATCCCGCAGTACATTGGCGCTTCTCTATACAACACTGAATGGTGGGGGAAAAGTGTTTTTACTCGGAAATGTAGAAATGTCGTTATATACACAGGCCTAAACTGTGGAGGGGCGGATCTCGCCCAATACCAGACACTGTATTATTTTTCTGGGCTGAGAGTGACGTTTTGACACAATCTTTGGCAGCTCCCTGCTGGAATATTTATTGCAAAGTGTGTACAATGTAATGGAAACGTATGCTATCATTAATCAAAAGAATTTTTTTGCGGAAGAAAATTAATTAAATGCTTCAAAACCGGTAATTTCAGCATTACGTTACATATGGACCATTTCCAAAGCCAGAAAATTGATAAAAGAATGTTTATCGTCAGTTCAGTGTCAAAGGCTAGATATCGTATGTGTAATTACAAGGCGCGCCGCCTTAAACGACGATATGTGAAATGGTGGTTTCACTTTTACGTGTACTATTGATTTTGCAAAACGTAGCGTAAAATAGACATGTATAAATATACGTTGCTGTAAAAAGAGCTACTTTTGCAACAAGTATGTATTTTCGACTGCAATAGTTAAATGCTCTGGCTTTTACAGAATAATAGCTGCTTTTGTTTTTCTGGGTTCATAAAAGGCAAGAACTTATACTGCAAATTAAGTTGGACAGGTTTTATTTAGGAATAATTTGTTGGGACATCAAAAGCAATACGGCTGAAATTGTTCTGGATGATTGTCATTATAACTCTATTTATTTTTCTGAATACCCGTGTTTTGTCCTTCATGAAGTCTTTATCGCGAAATACGCATATATTTAACACACCTAATACGGTTTATTTATGGACATTATACATTGGAGTCTCTCTATAACAGGTCACCTTCATAACATTTCCTTGTAACAATATTATTTTTCCAGCCCATCGTACATATAAGATACATAATTAATGCTCTATATAACAACATTTTGCTGTAACAATAATTTTTGCTCATGCCTTCAGTGTTGTTATAGACAGACAATACTGTTTATTGATGATGATGAAACCTGACACTTCTTTTAAATGGTTCAACCGCTTGTTATATGGAACATATGAGTATGCACCTAACATTCAGGGAACATAATTTTAAAATAATTGAATAGAAAACTCGTGCAGTCAGTAGTCACTAAATAGCCCCCTGGCGCAGCGTAGATAATGGCAAATGTTGACATTTAAATAGCCTACAATACGCAATTTATCCATTTTGAGGGACTTGAACTCCCGATACAGCTTTGCAGGTATACCCATCGACATCAGATTAAATTTGAAATCGTAATTCTTATTAGAAAAAACGATCCGAATACCAATGATACATTTTGCTGAATAAAACTTTTGGTTTCCAATCTTTTTGCTCGATCTTTGGAATATAAATTCGAATTCGAGTCCGTATAAAATATAAATATAATTCCGATTTTTCTCTATATAAGAACGACAAAAAGTATTGTTGTTATAAAGAGACAGTTAAAGAGACAAGTTGTTACAAAAAGATATAGAGATAGAGAGATTACACTGTATGTACTAGAGGAAAATAAATTTCCATTAGTGCTGTGAAATGGACACAAGGGCTTTTAGGTTAATGTAGTATTAAAAATAAAAGTGCGGAGAGAGAGCAGAAACTAGTTTTAATTTTTATTTATTTTCAGGGCAGAAGGCACACAAAAACTGAAGCGCAACACGGGAAAGTTGCTCAAGGGAAGAAGACCGGAGAGAGAATGAATGTGGAGCAACTGAGCCGGACGGCTTAGCGGTGAAAAAGTGCCTTTGGACTTTTCACATCTCC
Organism: Disparrhopalites patrizii; assembly: GCA_034698585.1. Lineage (NCBI taxonomy): Eukaryota > Metazoa > Arthropoda > Collembola > Symphypleona > Sminthuridae > Disparrhopalites > Disparrhopalites patrizii. Next base: position 10,919 of record JAQGBT010003801.1, on the reverse strand, counting down.
ACATACCTCACTCTCTCTCCATTACAGTGCTATAAATACAGAGATGGTCAAATAACATTGGTATAGTTTTCAAATACAAATTACAATATACATTCAAGCGTGTGACGCACAAATTACTTTAGTAACATTATGCATGCCATCTTACTGGGCTAGGAAAACACAAATTACATTCCTTACGTATGCCAAAAAAGTGAAGTTCAGTGGTTTTTTTTCCTGTTCCTGGAAAAAGCAGTTTTCGAGCTAATTAAGCTTCAATCAATACACCTAATTACTAAATGTCAGTACGAGCTAAAGAGACTATGTATGTATGCAATAGGTACATTAAAAAGACACGATAAAAATGTAATCTACTTTGGTATAGTGCAATGTATACAATTATTATACAAGTTTTTATATTAACTGTCAATCTCTGTCTATATGGAAATCCTCGCCCACCTTGTGAGAATTTTGACGATAATTAATTAATGCTTAATGTTAACTATATGTTATGTATTGTCTGTTAATTATTATATGCTGACTATTTTATGTATTTATTTAATTATTTAATGTTAGTTCACATGTATACCAATATCAATACGTATAAGTAAGCACTCACCGATTAGAGTACAGCTCATTTAGGCGCAAAAAATATCTAAGAAATAAAACGGCGAGAAATAGACGGGTGGATAGATGAGAAGAATTAAAGCGAAAGCAGTAGTAGAATATTACCCAGAACTTGATTCATCATTTCATGAGTAGTTTGGATGGTAGCGTTGCCGAAGCTTGACACCCGAATTTTGATTGTGTTGAAAGCCTTCACCCGCCGTTCGTAAAACATCGAGTATCCCTCCATTCCACACCACCACAACCCGGCGTTTCTTGATTGGTTGCAATGACGGACATTCCTGAACTCACATTTCCATTTCCGAGGAACCTTACACGATGTAGACCATAAGTTGGCGTGATGGGGGATGAAATATAGCATCTACACGACATTGGCGAGAAAGGCTGGGGGGAAGATGAGATAGTCAAATAAGCTCACTTGACCGTACAACGTGAAGGACATGTAATGGAATGCGCAGGCCATCACCATGACGACGAATAGGAAGCCATTCATGAAAAAGCCGCCATTGAAGTCATTACAGGAGTTCATGTACATTTGCATGCACAAGTAACACCTCAGGTTCTGGATATTTCTTTCACAGGTTTTCCTGTATTTGATATACCATACATAAATTCGGCGAGGCCTTTAATTTGCCCATACGAGAGCTCTAACAGTCATCCAAACTCAACATAAGTTGTGAATGCACAGCATACAATTGAAATGAAATCATCGTAGACGTACTCAAAAGCACTCAACGGAAATGTGTTACAGCAATATTTATTGAAATGACAGTGTCGCACGAGAAACTGAAGAAGAAGATGAGAACGATTACAACACTGATAGCGTGAAACCACTCATGTAGACTGGATAGCAAGACGCAAACGACATTGGTCCTCAGGTCCTTCGGCAAATATGCAATCGGATAGGAGGAAAAATGAGTGTAAAACACATGGAACATAGTGACCAGCAAAGGGACAGCCAGGAAGAAGTGGGTGAGATATAGAATGGACAAAATAAAGAAAGGATGTGCTCTCCAAGCTGAGGCTGCGATGGAGTTGTCTGGACAGTTTTTATAGAACAAAAAATACCCGTAGTTAATTTATTCACCAGCATTTCCGTGTAAATTCATTGGAAAAATGAATTCGTTTACATTAGTAGAAATAAAATAAAATTTGCTCACTGTCCAAAAGCTGTACAAGAATATGATGCTGATTTTAACCAGTAGACTCAGCAAATTATTTTCCAAACTTCATGTTTAACTAAAGGGTAAAAAACGAGTTTTTGAGCTCTATCTCAGAAGCGAAATGTTTTAATCTTTTTGGAAATTTTCCGATTACCGAAAACAAAAAATAACTTTATAAGATCGTAAATTAGCTTTTCCACAAACAATTTTCAATAATTTTGAAATCTTCATTTCAAGCAAAACACTGTGTTTGTGGGTTGCGTTTCAGTTGTAAAAATCCCAGTCGGCCTCTGAGTTTTGATTCCGAACGGGAAATATGGCATTTGTAATTGAATTTTGAAGTCCGTGTTCGGATAAAGCTAGACTTCGTTTGAAACATGCCGGAACATTGTCAATTTCAAAATCGGTTACACAAGTTTCACTTTAACATAGTCGTAATTTAACGAGTACATACATCCGGAAATTGAAAGCACAATTGAAATTGGCGAGTAAAAGTTATAACAACACGATTTTAACCGCCCGTCGTACATGTAAGCCCTATAATTTATGTTTTATGTAACAACATTTCCCGGTAGCAATAATTTTTGCGTTCCTTTCAGTGTTGTTAAAGAGAGACATTTGTCTTTCATTTGCAAATGTTGGTTCAAGGACACTCAAACTGTTAAGAAATGTTAGAACCAAAAGTTCAGGTTTCAGTGCATGTATGGTGATTTGGATCGAAACAATTAAACAGGGTAAGCAAGGCTGCGGATCTATCTATGTACGTCAGTTTGTAAATGTTTGAGTGCATACAAAATGGAAAACTTAAAAGCATTTACCCTTTTTTCAAATGATTTAAAACTTAACCTTCTTTTTAGAAACGTCCTCGTGCCACTCGACTCTAGTAGCATTATTACCGCAAAATAGATTCGCTCGTGGAAGCTTATTTGATCTTTCGAAATACATTTCAACCAATCAGCATCATACACGATAGCTAGCTATAATCCAGATATATTACATATCAACAAGAGCACAAAGGTACGTGCGATTAATTTTCAGAATTACGATGGACACCGCGGCGTAATCATTTCCAGCTGTGTCACCATAATAGTTAAAACTATAGAAATATGTTTTGGCTAATAGTTCATTTCTAAATCCAAGAAACCATTAAAAAACGGATCATATATTTAAGAAAACTACAACTATAGATTTTGTTCATGTTGAAGTCGAATTCCTTAAATTGAATTGTCTAATTGTTTTCCAAAATGAAATCTGAAATGTTCTTGGTCTTGTGTTTAGTGGGATGTAACTTTGCCTCGATTATTACTACAAAGAATGAGGCTCATCAGCGAGAATATCCTGCCCTGCATGTGTCGCACTGGAAATGTGACGTCGTAATAGTCGGCACAATGGACAAAATGGCAGACACGTCCGGATTGGCCAAATTCGACTACAACGCCACTCTTCTATTACATTTGGCCCCGACTAAATCCATTATACAAGCATACCGGAACTTGACCAAAATCATGCAGAAAATCGATAAGGCGTTGATGGTGAGAAAATTTGTAACATGTACAGCGGCCATATTCCCCGAAAATTTCCCCATGAACGCAGGATACCCCGATTTTATTGAGGCAGTACCGAAAATCACAGACTCGGCCAAGGCTTTCTCGAATATACCGGTTCAATTGTCGCCAGCCGTCGTAATTAAATTACACTTGCATAATGTCCAGCTCGCTGTGATTTTTCGTGGGAATACGAGAACGCTTTTTGAGCTTAGATATGATTTCTGGCTATCGGAAATGAAAGCGGTGGTCATGTTCATCGTTCGCCAACATCCTACTCTTTTTCACCTTTGCCTCCCCTGCCTGGCTGTGGGTAGTCCAGCTTTGAATCAGCAGATTGGAAGGAATTTACGAGGAGGGACGGTATGGGCGATTCTCGCTGAATTTGAGGATCGAATGGCCGATGATCCCAATCTTAACAATGTTCCTTGGTCCAGGATGTTGAGGATGCTGTCCGGAGCTCTCAACATTACAATTAGTTACACATTTCACTATCCCCAAGTTTTATTTGAAGCAAAGGATATTTTCGGTCTTGTTGGAAGAGTGTATGCCCTTCCACAATCCGAACTTTCCGAATTCCTTCCACATTTCCAGGCTCACAGATGCGCACCCCGCATCACAGACGTCTTCGTAAATACACATGACAAGCGTTTTGACCTGTTTACGATCAATGACATGCGAATGGACGGAGCTGGCCCTCTCTGGCTAATGGATAGCAAGATGTGGTTCTTTTTTGTCAGCGTTATATTCCTTTCAGTAATCAGCTTGGTCACTTCTGGCGGCAGCCAGCAAAGCTTGAATTTGTTAACCAAATATTTGGGGGAAATCATTTCTTCATTGCTCGATCAATGGCGTTTCCCAGGAAGATGCATTTTTACAGTTTCGCATGCGCAAATGCTAGTTGCCTGGATGTTCTTCTCGTTTTTCTGGGGCACCTATTACAAAGGAGAATTGCCAAGTTTTTTGTATTTCAATCGACCTCCGCCTCTACCAAAGAATTTAGAATCTTTGGTACAGGAAGGATCGCTGGTGTTAACCTATGGTAACATGGTATATCTGAATCCAAACGGTACCATTGATGAAAACGGCACCATTGGTGTTTCTTACTTACATGACACAATCCAGAATTTATTGACAAATTTGAACAATAGTTCCAGCTTGTGGAAAAACATGAATAGACTATTCACCTTAGCGAAATTCGTCCCAGATTTTGAGACTATGCTGGAGGAAATTTTGGGTCGCATGGAAAGTAAAAATGGAGCAGGGACTGTGCACATTGTCGGATCTCGTATACGTTTGTCGGGCTTTATTCGAATGTTATTGCCCAAGAAACGTTTGCGATTTGCAAGAAGAGGGATAACATTCCCGTCATTGAGCTTCATTGAAAATTTATTTGTTAGTCGGAATTTTTTGGGGGAAGTTTCAAGATTGATCGATGCTCGATTGACTCATGCGGGAATGTGGAACTACGTTGAGAAGCAATATTTCACCCATCAATTACATAGTTTGCAGCACTGGGTTTTTAAAACAGGGCGTGCGACCTGTTTACACAATCGGAGTAATTTACGTGCTCTCATCAAGGACAAAGTATGTGCACAAGTGCTGACTATTACAAACTTTCCGGATATTGGCACATTCGCACTAATTGGCAACCAGCTGGAGGAGGAAGTCATTTTTCAAGCTTCGGACGTGGATTCCCACACCGTCACATTTTATACGCTAGCCTGTGGATGGTTTTTGGCAATAATGGCGATATTAACAGAGTTATTTTCGGAAAAATGGCTGTACGTCAATATTAGTATTTATTTTAGTAGTTATTGGACTACACGGTCAACATCTAATATCAGTATTTAAAGCTAAGGTGTCGGAAATTCATGGAAACTTTTGGAAATATTTCACGAATTCAGCACTGTAACATCATGAAAAAAGTATTAATATGTTCAATCGTTTTTGCATGAAAGAACAATTTGTATGAATAAATTTTTGTTTCAGTCAGAATTGAGAATTCATTTCAAAATTCATACTTTGAAATAACCATGTGCATGTAACGCTTATATGTAACGCAGGAACTTCCGCTCTGCACTGACTGCATATAACGTTTTACAAATGGAATCAAAAAGTAATTTTCCCGTTGGTGGAAATGCACTGCCAATTGAATTTGGGCTGACCGATTGTATGGAGGAGGTCAGCGTTAGTGAAATTTCCTAGCCTCAATCCCTCCGTCCGAGGTGGGAGGAGATTGGAAGATCGGGGATGGACATTTTCACGGGTTCATTTCTCAGCCGAATATTGCCGTATTTTGATAAAAATTGACAAATGTGTTCCTTGACGGATTTTAGTAGGAGCGTTTTCAAACATATCTCTCAAACCTGAAAAAAGCCGAATTATCCGAATTTCGTTTTTTTTTAATTTTGAAAATCATAAAAAACACCGAAATAAATTTCGGGATTTTCGGTTTTTTTCTGATTCAAGGACTGTTGAAAGCGATTTTGATTGGAAAAGTGGAATGAAAAGTGGAATACAACGCCGGACTTCCGACAGCAAGGGAGACAAAGACGAATGGCGGACGGATGGTGGCGTACGACGAACAATACCTCCCCTTTTATTTCTGACAGCCAGAAATCGTATACTTAATCTCAAAAAGGGAACGGGCATCTCTTCGCAGAATCACAGTAAACTGTAAAACTAAAGTTAAACTGTAAAAGTATACATTTTAATTACAACAGCCGGTGCTAACGAAACTGATGTATCCAGTATAACTTTGTCCCAATCTTGGACTTTAAATGCTACTCCATAGTAATCCGGGTATCCTGCGTTCGTGGGGAAATTTTCCGGGAATAAAGCCGCTGTGCACGTTACGAATTTTCTCACCATCAACGCGCGATCGATATTTCGCGTGGTTGTAGACAAGTTCCGGTATGCTTGTACGACGAAATTAATCGGAGCTAAATGTAAAATCAGAGTGGAGGTGTAATAAAATTTAGCCAATCCAGCCGTATCTGTGGTGTTAGCCACTGTGCTCACGATTACCACGTCACATTTACTGCGGGGCAAATCTAAGGCTGGGTATAGTCTCGTTGAGAGAGCTCTGGCTGTGCAATCAGAACGGAGGTCAAACTACACCCAGCTACAGACAAGCCAAATAGAATTTCGAATTTCATTTTTGCTGCGAAAATTTGAAGCACATCTAATATAATAAATTCCGATTCACCAATTAAAAAAAAAAGAACTAGTCGTCTGCATTTATACCAGAGCCTGGTACGCTCATGTATGTAACAATTTTTATTTCTTGGTAACATGTGGTTTTAATAATGCAATCAAGACAGTACTAATTTCCTAAAAGCTATTTCCGCGACGGAGACAAATGCTCAGAGAGGGTTTATTATTGTATCAAACAAACACAATTGTGAATATGAAGCCTATATCACTGTAAAATTGCAAAGCACCGATATTATTAAATCATAAACATGGAAATCAAGCAATTATAATGTGTTGCAAATACATTATTAGTGTACAAGCTGTAAAAGTTTATAAATACGGGAAATTCTGCGGGAGCTCACGTGGTGGACGATGATTGGTTGAAATGCGTTTAGACGCATCCAATGAAATGCCGCCAAGCTAACCTTCTTTATGATTATAATTTTCCTCAACTCAAGTGGCACGAGGGGAAGACTGTGGGACAAATGAGGCTTGAGAATACTCGGTGGTCAACACTGACAAAAAATTTCAATTAGAACAACCACAAGAACTCGAAAAGAGCATTTTCATAACTTATGAAAATTTGATTGTCGTTGAGCCAACAGTTCCAAATGAGTTCTGCATTGTGTTTGTTCGGTTTGATGTGTGGGTTGTAAACATCCGAATTTTTTTGTGTACTACACACTACACAAACACACCCATTATAGTATGTAATATGTGGCGCGTCTCTCACCGTAGATCAAGTTACATTTATAGTTGGATTTAAATTTACAAGATATGTAGTCATATGATGTTTACTGAGTTGTTGACTTGTGAAATCACTTTTTTAGATTGTCGTATACGCAAATTGGTCACTATTATAGGGATACTACGGCATCTCCTTTCACGTGGAGAAAACAATAAATGCAAATTTACATACGACAATACGTGTAGATATGTGACCCGCATGCACCTTTTGACGTCATTCCTTAGTTCGGCTAATATCTCCCAATGAATCCAGGCACATGATCATTTATTTACTATATGTGACACATGCCACCTGGGTAATTACAATTAGGCACATGGCAATGAATTACAATGTTAAACGCAGCTGCTATTGCTTGTAGCAGGTTGTGTTTTGATTTCTGATGAGCTGTGTTCAAGGTGATAAAATGTGATAACATCCATGGCTAATGAACCTCATGTGATACACACGTCGGTTCGGTTAGTCTTTATCGTTTTTTATTCAACGTAAATCTTCATGATACACACTCACAAGGGAATGTTTTTGTGTGAAGTACTGCGGGATTTTCCTTATCATTTTAAGATTTATAAACTTGATGTGCAATTATCAAATATATAGCTTACTGTTTATGTCGTATGTCCGATTTAAAAGGCGTCAGGCTTAAACCTTTTCACCTAAAGTATAAATATAATCTCAGAAAAATCGAATTTAAATGTAAAAATCTTGCTCTCATTCTTTCAGTATATGCTCTCAACATATTACACAAAACAAACATAGCATTTAGGACCGGAATATAGTGTCAAATCGAAAATTTGTGGAGTTTTTGCTACGTACTAAAAAGGCCGCTTTGAGATGATCAAATATGGTGCAGTCGAACCTCTCTGTAAAGGTTTCCCTTAAATCAACATATTTTCCCCATTATAACGAAAAACCGTTATAGAGAATAAAATTTTATATGTAAACAATTGGAGAAAGTTTTTGAGGGAAGCGTTTTCAGCCACCGGTATAGAGAGGAAACCGCTATAAGGGTGCCCGTTATAAAGAGGTTCGACTGTACTTACTTCACACTCGGTTATTAGATACATGCTCATATTAATATATAAAGACAGAGAAAGTTAAATGTTATACATATATTATAGGGAAAACATTATTGAGAGAATCATTATACAGTGGACTCTCGCTATAACAACCCTGAAGGGAAGGGCAAAAACAGTTGTTATGTGGAAAAGTTGTTATATGGAACATTTAATATGTCCACTATACATATACGAAGGGCGGAAAAGTGAAGTTGTTTTAGAGAAAAAGTTGTTATAAGGAGAATTGTTATAGAGAGCGTCAACTGCAGCTGGAATCCACAGTACCTAATATAAACTGGAGTCTCTATATAATAACTCCCAAGTAAAGGCAAAAAATGTTGTTACAATCGACTCTCGCTATAACAGCACCCTATAAAGCATCAAATTTCGCTTGTTATAGCGAAAAACTGTTATCGAGAACCGACATTTCTATGTTAACAAATGGAGAAAGTTTTTGAGGGGAGCATTTTTTGCTGCTGTTATAACGAGAATACTGTTATACACGGGACTGTTATAGAGAGAGTCGACTGTACAAGGAAATATTGTTATACAGAACATGAAATATACGCCTTGCACGCACGAAGGTCTGGAAAAATAATTTTGTTACAAGGAAATGTTGTTATAAAGAGTCTTGTTATAGAGAGACTCCACTGCATACAGGCTTGTTTTCTATGTGTTTTAACTCTGTCATCCGATACATTTTATTTAATCCTTGAACAATACATAGTTTGGACAATGATCATTTGCCGAGTCCCATGACTTGAAATGATATGACGGAATTGAGTCGTCGCCTTGAACGTAAAAGAACCTTTATAGTAATTTTCGCAAATTTATGCACCCATACAATCATGTGGTAAGGCAGAGCCAGGGAAAGCTTGCTTATAAATGCAAAAAAGTATAAATGGATCAAAACGGAAGGCATTGGGGTCATTCAGTGTTCCCTCATTGGCAAGTGCTGGAGGAAGTGACACTATTAACTAATTAATTCTTTTGTAGAAATATTTTACCTGTAAAATATACGTAAGAAAAAATATGGACTCCTTTTGTGGATCCCCTTTTTGGGTAATTTGAAAATATTTTAAATTAATAGACTTTGGATTTGTGTGAATATATTTTTATTTGCTAACATTTTTTTTTACTTTCTTGTAGGATGCAAATTTAACATGGAACACGGAAAGTCCGGATTTTACCCCATGTTTTGAAAGGACAGTCCTAGTGTGGGTTCCATGTGGTTTTTTGTGGATATTCTCGTTCCTTCAAATACAATTTGCCCTCAAGCTAAATCATGGAAGAATACCACTTTCTATCCTCGGAATTGCTCAACTTACCCCAACTTTTATTCTCTTCATCCTCGAACTTATAAATTTATCTTATTCTTTCTCCAAAAGTGAGAATAATTCTGTCCCGGATGAAATTTTTGGCGTTGAACATGCTGCGCCGGCCATCAAGGCTATTACTTTTGTGAGTAAAGCAAAAATTGCATCAAGAATTTCCCAATTTTTGCAAAGTTAGAAATTGTGCTTTATAATATATAAATGTGATTTTCCAGGCCCTCGCTTTGGCTCTGCAAGTACTGACGAAATTCAAAGGAATTCAAAGTTCTGGGATTCTCTTTAATTTCTGGTTATTGAGCACAATTTCCTCACTCGTGGAATTTCAAACTGCGGTGCGGTTTGGCTTGCCGCTGGAACAGGTATATATAAAATATTTTATTTGAGGCCTCAAGGCATATTTAATATTTGAGCCCTATAGTTTTTTTGAAGAATTAATTAATTAATTTTATTGGAGCATGAAAGCCCAAAAAATTTATACAGTGATTAATGTCAATGTGGCTTAATTGTTTTTTTTTAAAGGAAATCCTTCGACACAAAGTTCACACGGTCATCGCCATCACGAGTTTCCCCTTGGTGTTTTTTGAGTTCATCGTTAATTGCTTTGCTGATAAGTTTCCCGTGTCACCCTTTGGAGAGGATGACTCGTCCTCCGTTAAGCACGTGGAGTTGACAGAAAACGTAAGTGTCAGCATAAAAATGAGATAAAGCATTCAAGGGCGGTAAATATGTATATCTACTTTATACTGTCATAAGTCAAACCATTTACTAAGGATAAATATAATAGATAAACGCAAATACCTATGTATAGTATCTAAATTTCCGGTGTACGTGAGTGCGTAAGCATATAGCTGTGCATATTGCTGTATTTGTGCAATTATGTTCTCAATTTTTTTTTATTACATGCCAGACTGCCTGTCAAGAGGCTTGCACTTGCACATTCGATTTTTAGTGGACGTTTTATATTGATTGCAATGATTTGGTACACTGCACTTAATCAACTGTACGGCATATATGTCAGTGTTTGGAAAATATGGAATAATGTCATTAATTTCCTTATGGATTACTGTATTTTAATTTGAACTTGAAATTGAACTTGCAACTCAGTATTTTGACAAAATGCGAATTTGGGTAACTATCTCGGTTGAAGACATTCCAATTTCAAGTTTACAGTCGACTCTCTCTATAACAGTCCCCTGTATTACAGTACTCTCGTTATAACAGCAGCAAAAAATGCTCCCCTCAAAAACTTTCTCCATTTGTTAACATAGAAATGTCTG
>JAQGBT010003800.1:0-18424 GCA_034698585.1 Disparrhopalites patrizii | reverse complement strand
AGAAAGAGTGATAAAGAGAGAAACAGAAATGATAATTGAAAGAGAGAGAAAGAGTGATAAAGAGAGAAACAGAAATGATAATTGAAAGAGAGAGAAAGAGTGATAAAGAGAGAAACAGAAATGTAATCGCAAGAGAGATAGGGTGATAAAGAGGGAAACCAAGACAAGATAATCGAAAGAGAGAAGCAGAGAAACGAAAAGGGAAAAAACAGGGCGAAACAGAGAAACGGTAACGGAAAGAGATGGATAGAGTAAAAAGAAAAGAACAAGGAACGAGAGAGAGAGAGAGAAAAAACCGAAAGGGAAAGAGGGAGAGAAAAAACCTGAAAAGGAAAGAGGGAGAGAGAAATAAAAACAGACAAGGAAAGAGAAAGAGAGAGAGAGAAAAACAGAAAGGGAAAGAGAAAGGGAGAGAGAGAAAAACAGAAAGGGAAGGAGAAAGGGAGAGAGAGAAAAACAGAAAGGGAAAGAGAAAGGGGGAGAGAAAAAAAACAGAAATGGAAAGAGGGAGAGAAAGAGGGAGAGAAAAAAACAGAAAAGGAAAGAGAAAGAGAGAGATAGAGAGAGAAAAAACAGAAAAGGAACGAGAAAGAGAGAGAGATAGAGAGAAAAAACAGAAAAGGAAAGAGAAAGAGAGAGAGAGCAGAAAGGGAAAGAGGGAAAGAAAAACACACAAAAGGATTTGGATATTCAGAAAAATACGAAAGCAGAGGCAAAGAGAAATAGAAAGAGAAAAGAACAAAAGGAAAAGGGAAGAGAGAAACGGAAAGGAAAATATAAAGAGAATAATAGAAAAGAAAGGGCAATAGAGAGAAGTACGGTAAGTACACACTCACGTAAGCACTTGAGAGAGTGAGAGACAGAAGAAAGCGCTAATATGACGTGAGAGATCCACTATCACTTATAGTTTCGTAACGATTGCTTTATTTTCACTCGAACTTGAAATCGTGCTTAAAATTGCATTTTCAAGGCGGTACAATTCGAACTCGGTTAAAAAACCAAGGTGAAATGATCCTAATTTTCGAGGTCGTTTAATAAATCTCCAAATTTTCGTATTCGTAATACTGTTGCAACTTGCAACAGTGGGTTTAAACAGGCGCCATTAAACAATATCCGTTATACTCAAAGAACTTATTGCCAAGTACGAGTTTCTATTTATATAGTTTCAAACGTGAAGTGGAAGTTGCTACCAAAATTGATTCTCTCTCAAATTGAACTTGAGCCGATAAGAAACTCTGTACGACACGTTATTATTTGTCCTATAGGCATGTACAGTTTCTCAGGAGAAAGCAGATACACGGGAAATAGATATGCCGGTGAAAGGTAAAGGTATATGTATGTACATATAATGCCATCCTTTTGAGCCGTACAATGCACATTACTATAAAAAGGACATTCATGCATAAGCGGCATTCAAATTGTCATGGAGGAGGAGAACTGCAAGGAAAGGGGACAGAGAGGGGGAGCTAGTAAGACAACGTTCGAGAGAATCTAAAGGAAAGAAGAACAAGAAGAAATAAATTGGTTTTCTAAGCCAATATATACAGGAGAAATGAGTGAATTGACGGAGTGACTCGACATGTAATTATTCTTGAGGAGGAGTAGAAAAGGAGGAGGGAAAAGGAGAAGATGTTATTGTGAGTCTTGATACTCCTCCACTCCGTCTCTCTCTCTCTCTCTCTCTCTCCTTCTCTCTCTTCTCTCTCTGCCTCTCTCTCTCCCTCTCTCTCCCCCCCTCTCTCTCTCTAAACTCTCTCCCTCTCTCTCTCTCTTTGTCTCCCGGTCTCTACGGGTCTCTCTCGCTCCCTCTTTTTCTCCCACGCTCTCCTCTCATTCGCTCCATCTCTCGCTCTCTCCTTACTCTCTGTCTTGATTTCTCTCTCCCCTGTATCTCTGGCTTGCTTTTTTCTCTTGGTTTCTCTCTCTCGCGTTCATATCTTCTCTTGTTTTTTCTCTCTTTACTCTTTGTTACTTGATTTCTCTTTTTCTCTGTCTCTCTCTCTCTTGCTATCTATCTCTTTTTCTCTTTCTCTCTCTCTTGCTATCTATCTCTTTTTCGCTTTCTCTCTCTCTCTGTCTCTCTCTCTCTTGCTGTCTATCTCTTTTTCTTTATTTCACGCTGTCTCTCTTGCATTCTTTCCCTCTCTTGCTATCTCCCCCTCTTTCCTACTTTCTCGCTGTCTCTCTCTTGATATCTCTCTCTTTATTGCTTTCTATCTCTTTCTCTCTTACTTTCTGTCTCTCTTGCTTTCTCTCTCTTGCTATCTATCTTTCTTGCTTTCTCTCTTGCGTTCTGTCTTTTGTTTCTCTCTCCCTTGCTTGCTTTCCCTTTCTCTCGTGCGATCTGTCTCTTTTATTTCTCTCTCTTCCTCTCTTGCGTTCTGTCTTTTGTTTCTCTCTCTTCCTCTCTTGCGTTCTGTCTTTTGTTTCTCTGTCTTCCTCTCTTGCGATCTGTCTCTTTTATTTCTCTCTCTTCCTCTCTTGCGTTCTGTCTTTTGTTTCTCTGTCTTCCTCTCTTGCATTCTGTCTCTTTTGTTTCTCTGTCTTCCTCTCTTGCGATCTGTCTCATTTGTTTCTCTCTCTTCCTCTCTTGCGTTCTGTCTCTTTTGTTTCTCTGTCTTCCTCTCTTGCATTCTGTCTCTTTTGTTTCTCTCTGTCTCGTGCTTTGTCCTTCTCCCTTCCTTCCTCTATCTATCTGGCTCTCTCTCTTCCTTTTGGCTCTCCGTAACAACCACCACGAACTGAGATGTAATTACACGAGTTTATTGTTTTTGTTCAGATTCCCGGTTCCTTGATTAGAACCTGAATTGAGACGGACGGTTGAGATATCCCGTTGTCTCTCTCTCTCTCTTTGCTTTCTCTGTCTGTACTCTCTCTCTCTCTCTCCCGCTCTCTCTTTCTCCCTGCTTTCTCTCGTTATTCCCTAATTCTTTGCCTGTTTCACTGCTATAAATCCTTCTTTTCCTTACTCTCGACCTACTTTCTCCCCTCATCTTCCACTCCTCCCCGCATCCTTCCAAGCATCGCTAAGAGATCCTCTACATATACGTCATAATAGTTGGGGAAAAAACTAGGGGAAAACTATTGTACTTTTTTTTTGTGTGGATAGAAACCCACGGATTTGATTGTTTCCATGTTGAGTAGAGGATTTTTTTGTAGTTTTTTTTTTTAATACGACGTGCTCCTGACACAATAGGGAATGACGTAAAAGTCATGGAAGGATGGGAAATAATGGAAGGGGAAATGTTGGTTCCATGTTTTGGCATTGTTTTTCTATGGACATATGTATACGTATGTATATTTTATGTGATGACTTGGAATTTTTTAAAAAATGTTTTCTTTTTGTTCTAAAAATAGTGATCCTGGTGTTCCGAATCTTCCCCGAGAAACCGAAATTGATCGTGAAACTGATACATTTCGTGCTGCACGTGGCTGTGTCGATTGGGATTTTGGTGGCTGGTTTGTCGATGGTGTCGTACAAGAATCAAGGTTCATTCCCTCATCTTCGTTCTCTTCATAGCTGGCTGGGATTTGGGGCGATCATCCTCTATTATTCACAGGTGAGCGCCTAAATTTGAATTTAAACAAATTGGAACTCGTGTCATTGCGAACTCAGTTGAGATTTATAGCAGTCCAAGTTTTAAAAATATAATATGACAAAGATCACTGCAGAACAATAATCATGCCTTTGTGTGATAACGCTGTAAATTGAATCTGTTATTTGGCCATTTACAATGTTACCTCACACCAAAATGAAGATATGGTTTGTTCGAAAGTGATATAAAAGTCAGAGTTTTGTAAAGGATTAAACGGGATTTAATGAAATTCTTGTGTTGTTTACATTTTTGGGAAGTTTTTTTTTGTCTCAGTAACAATGGTTCTAATTATGATCATCCATGCCCATTGTATTAATGCTTGGTTGAATACGAAATGGGTTTTTGTGGTTCCTATTTTGCGTAATCCCCTAATTAAAAAAAGGACTGTGAAACGAAATAAAAAGAATAGAAACTTTTATGAAAATAAGTCTGTAATTGCCTCAGAGTTGGAAAAGATGGGGAAACAGATTTAATAAAAGATTTCCTCGTTATGTAAAAAGTCTCATTTTTTTGTGTATTGTATCTAACAGTGAATTTGTGTGTCTTTACAGTTCTTGGCAGGCTTCGTAACTTTCCTCCTCCCTCTGGTTTCAATTCGGATTCGAGCGTTTATTATGCCTGCACACAGAGTCCTGGGAACGATGATCTTTGTGCTTGGAGGGGTGACAGCTCTCACTGGATACATGCACAAGCCGGACTGGATGAAGTAGGAGCAAAAAAAAAAGTTTTACCCCTTGTTTTTATGTTTACTTCCTTTCCCTCACATTAATTATTTTTCCTTAAATGTCAGAGCTCTAGTAAATAAGGTGGGGGAATTGTGTAAGTATTTAAGTATACGTGTTGCTTGTAGTGTTAGAAATAGTAGTGATATACGGCAGCTTGCGGAGCTTCCTTGGAATTATTTACGTCTGTAATTGACATGCGTTCATCCTTGTGCTTGCCCTATGTATGTATGTGTATTACATCACATTTATGTACGTAATTTGGCCCTTGCTATTGGAAGAGTTTTTTTTTTTTGGATGGGTACAAAAGTTTGTTAATTTCCTCCTCCGACTCTCCTTGTCTTTTCTCCTTGTACTTTGACACCATTTAATTATTTTGGAATGGTGCAAATTGTCTCTCACTTTGACAATTTTTTTTTTTTTAGTTCCCTTTATTTTTATACACATTGAGACGGAGGGAGATTAGGAATGGGACAATGGGAATACTATTGTCTTTCACTATTTACACAAGTGCGGAGCAAAAGCGGAGAGCCAAACTGGAGAGAGCTATTGAGATACGCATATTACAGTGAAGTCTCTCTATAACAACATTTAAGGGAAGGGCGAATAATGTTATAGATAAATGTTTCACAGAACGTGAATAATTGTGGGGCGAGATACTAACGTACAAAAATTAGATTTTATATAGGTATTTGCATGGGTTTTAATATAATGACAGAATTCTATTCAAAACTTGATGATTTGGATCCAACATGGGGTTTAGCTTCATCATTTTACCCGCTCAAGAAATGAATATTGTTATAGGGAATTTCTAACACGTGTAATTCTATTGTGAAGGGCGCGGAAAAATATATTGTTACAGAGAAATATTCTAGAAATATTGTTCATAATGTGTAAATGCTACGGGGGAATAACAAATCTTGTTATAGGTAAAATAGTGGTGGATCGAGGCGTGTTATATACATAGAGACTCCACTGTGCATATGTGGATACAGCAATAAAAGAGGAGGGAAGATGTAGAAGGGGAGGATCACATGGGGCAAGTTTAGAATAGGGATGGGGGAAAGTGAGAACGAGTGAGGAAAAACGGGTTATGTTGGGTAAATGTAATAAAAGATTTTTAGGGGAAAGTTAAACGACGGGGATCTTGTTAAAGGGAAAATATCGAAAAGACAGCAGGTGGGAAAATAAGGGCAGAATGAAAGTCGGAGGGAGAACAAAAATACAGAGAAAGAACGTTGGTATAGGAAAATTAAAAGACGGACCAACAACGTCGGAGGGAAAATTAAAAGACAAAAGACAGAGACAAAAAATTAGACAGAAAATAGAAACAACGAAAGACGGAGAGAAAATAAGAACAGGAAAAAAATATGGACGAAGAATTAAAATAAGATAGAAAGAAAGTCGTAGGGATAGTAAGCATGAAGAAATCCAGGACGTCGGAGGGATCTTTTCCATTCGACCTTTCATTCCTAATTGATGGAGCTTCTTGGTCTTTTAAAAATGTCCTTATTCGGGCATGTTTTTTTAAAGGGAAGTAAATATCCGGGGGAATTCTTGAAAGAAAACTTTGGTGTCTTTGATTACAAGTTTTTTTTTGTTTCAAATCACTGCAACTTATTTGCAGTTTGTGCCTGGTTCTCCAATAAAAAAGTAAAGAGAAAACAGAATATAGAAATCATAGATATTTCCTTTTTGGACATTGCGAATCCCGAATCCATTCAAAAATTACAGATGTTTTTCAAACAATTTCTTATAAAACCATTAATGGAATTCAAATTGTGATTCAAACGTAAGTTCAATAACGTTTAATTGCAATTAAATTTTAATTAATTAAGCTTTTGATGTTTTCGGGGTTTCCTCGATAAGTCTCTCCCCATCATTCTTCGAGGTTAATTTTAAGACAAAATTCAGCATAAACAGACGCTCTGGTAAAGAAGATTCCAGAGACGACTGACCTTACATTTGACATTGTATGCTCAGAGACGGTCAAATTAACAGTAATTCAATTATAGGCAATGTATTATCGCTAACGTGCATACCTCCGCCCCATAATATGAAGGGTATTGGGAACTTTTGACCTTTTGTCTTTTCGTCATGTTATGGATTTAAGATTAAGTAAAAAAAAAAAGACGATAATTTTGAAACGAAAGTTTGGGTATACGTGATATCCTAAATACATGTGAATCATTCTCCTTGCGAAGGAGATTATTTAAGCACCAAGGAAACGTATCAACAATGTGCAATGCATTCGCAAGCACCAGGACAAGCGCTTCTACATTTGAAATAGGAATGAGCTCAAGAGGAAAAAAAAAACGAGACAATGATGATTAATAATATTGTTTTATTTTCCCGGGGATTTTGTTCTCCGAATTTGACTGCGTTGCTGTAGATTGCCATTGACCAAGAGACACATGACGCTTCAGCTCTCCGGAGTATTCCTTGTGCTCTATTTCCTCGTCGTCATGATTCTAGGCACAGAATATAGCTTTCGAAGGCATCCTCGTCCAGAAGGGGACTGGGAAGATATGCCCAATGAAGAGGGAGTTCTGAATGTACACACAGAAAGACAGAGCATTGCAATGAACAATGAAGAGGAAGAAGAGCCAGAGGAAGGAATAGCCAGAGGAAGGAAGGATATGCCGAGGGAAAATAAAAATATTAAAAAAAACGACAGGCTGAGGGAAAGTAAAATTATAAAAAGAGTTAGCCCGGGGGAAAATAAAATTATAAAAAGAAGCAGCCCGAGTGAAAGTAAAAATATAAAAAAAAGCACCCCGAGGGAAAATAAAGGCAAAAAAAAGTTGGAGGGAAAACCAATGGACATTGAGAACTAAGGTCGGAGGAAATGTAGAAGAATAAAGATGGAAAGAAAGTCAAAGGGGAAATATAAAAATACAGAGACTTATAGTATCACGTGGAAATAGGTTGTAAAAAGTGTTGACAATTATTACTCTGTTTGCTCCTTGTTCCATGGAGTCATAAAACGGTGTGGAGTGCAAATAAAGTACATGTGTATAAAAGGAAAATTTTGCTGAGAGATCCCAATCCCTTGCCAAGTATTTCACCTTCCCCTCCTCCCCTGTGCTCTTTCTCTGTCTCTCTCTCTCCCTCTCTCTTCCTGTCATTCAATACTTCCCATACTCTTCCTCTCCTCCCCTCCATCGTCTATTCTGCCGTAAGTTTTCATCCACAACCTCCTGTAGTGTCTATCTGTTTCCCGGTGGTTGTGCTTTCTCCTCCATTTCCCCCCCCCCACCCGTACCACATTGATGCTCATAGCATACGTGACTATGCACAGATCAAATTATATGGGACCTGAGGGAAGTGGTGAGGGCCTGTTTGGTGGTTTTGCTATCCCTTTTTTTTTTTATTATCTTCACCTCTTCCCCTTTCATCTCTCTGTCTTTCCTACAGGGTTTTGATGGGAGGGCGATAAAGTTGTGGGTGGGAGAAAGTGTGAGGAGGAGGAGAGCGTCTGTAAATTGTTTCATATGCTATATTTGTCAAAGGTGGAAATGTTTTTTTTTCCTCTTCGAGGTACATATGTTGTTTACATGGTTTTTACACACTTTTTCTTTCATTCCTACTAGCTCTCCCCATTTTTTATTCTTTTACCCAGTCACTAGTTTTCTCCATTTGATCAATCTCCCTCTCTTTCACACTTTTTTGCCTTTTTTGCTTACTCGTTCGTTTTTTCCACTCTCTCTCTTTCTCTCTCCCTCCCTCCTTTTCTGTCTCCCTATCTCTCTCTCTGTTTCTTTTTCATTTGTACACACTTTTTCATGGCAGTTCTGACACCTTTTTCCCCTCTTGCGGGTTTCATGCTATCATTACTTTCACCGTGGGAATTGCTTCTTGATTTTCCGTTAGCATCTTTCTTACATTGCGTAATGACATTCTCGTCAATTTGTTGGGCATTACTCCGTGATTTTTCTTTCAGCCCTTTCCCCATGATTTTGGCGGTGTCTCGTCCATTTCGTTTCCTTTTCCATACTCCTCCGTTTCTCTTTGATTTTTGGGAGGAATTTCTTCGTTGTTATGTATTGTAGCGCTAGTTTTCTTGATACCTTTATATTCTTACTTTCTACTCTATTTTTTTTTTAGCAATCTCTCCTTACTTTCTCTTGCTATTTTCTCATGTACTTTCTCCTTGCTGTTTCTCTCCTTACTTTCTGTTGCGTTTCTCTGAATTTCTCCTTGCTGTTTCTCTCCTTACTTTCTGTTGCGTTTCTCTCATACTTTCTCGTTGCTGTTTCTCTCATATACTTTCTCTTTGCTGTTTCTCTCCTTACTTTTTCTTCTATATTTTCTCTCTGATGTTTCTCACATGAACTTGCTCCTTGCTGTTTCTTTCATGTACTTTCCCTTTGATGTTTCTCTCGTATTTCTGATGACGGTTTCTCTCGTATTTCAGATGACGGTTTCTCTTATTTACTTTCTCCTTCCTGTTTTTCTCATACGTCTTTTCCTTTCATGTTTATGTGACACTTTCTTCCAGATTCGATGTCGCTTTCTCCTGCTAGATTTCTCCCATTTATGATTTTCTTTGCTTCCCTGAAAAGCACACATGGCTACATCAATTTTCCTTTATTTTTTTTACATTTGCCAGCATCCATATACAGGTACAGATCTAAACATGAGGTACAAGCGAGAGCTCATCGAGATGTGATAATCACGTTGGAAGCGACATCCTTTTGAAATAAATTTTCCGCCTTCAAACCAACTTTTTTTTTTGCTAGATATAGTTTCGTACAAGTTTTCCTTTCATTCCTATTTGATGGCGCTTTTTTGGTCTTTTAAAAATGTCCTTATTTGGGGACGTGTTTTGTAAAGGGACGTAAATATCCGGGGGAATTCGTAGAAGAAAACTTTGGTGTCTTTGATTGCATGTTTTTCTTTTTTTTTTTTAAATCACTGGAACTTATTTGTAGTTTATGCCTCGTTCTCCAATAAAAAAGTAAAGAAAAAAACATCGAATATCGTAATCATGTGTTTCCTTTTTGCGCATTGCGAATTCCGAATCTATTGAAAATTACGTACGTTTTTCAATCCTTTGCTTATAATACGATAAATGGAATTTTTGTAAACCTGCCTTTAACTTTGTGATTTCAACTTAATTTGGACAAAGTTTAATTGCAATTAAAATTTTAATGATAAATATAGGTAATTAGGATTGCATTTTCGTTTATACTTCAACTGGCTTTCGGTGTTTTTCTGGGTTTCGGATTTTTTTTATTTTCGCTTCCAGGTGTCTCTCCGCTAACATTCTTTGAAAACAATTTTAAGAGAAGATTCAACAAAATCAGTTTATGACCTTTTATGCTCAGAAAAGGTCAAATCTCCAGCGTAATTCCAGTATAGGCAATAGACAAAATTATTATCACTAACGAACATATGTACCTCCATTGCATAATATTAAGGATATTATGAACTTTTGACCTTTTGTTGTTTCGTTATGGATTATGAAAAAAGACAAAAGGATAAGGATCATATTAAAATTAATGATTCGGGTATACATATGATATCGTAAACAAGGCGCAATGCATTCGCAAGCACCAGGACAACGCAAGCGCTTCTACATTTGAAATAAGAACGAGCTTAAGACAAAAAAAAAAAACGAGACAGTGATGTGATTAATATAATATTGTTTTATTTTCCCGGGGATTTTGTTCTCCGAATTTGACTGCGTTGCTGTAGGATGCCATTGACCAAGAGACACATGACGCTTCAGCTCTCCGGCGTATTCCTTGTGCTCTATTTCCTCGTCGTCATGATTGTAGGCACCGAATATAACTTTCGAAGGCATCCTCGACCAGAAGGGGACTTGGAGAATATGTCCAAGGAAGAGAGAGAATTGGGAGACATGAATCTGCAGGCAGAAAGCCAGAGCGTAGAAATGAAAAATGAAGAGAGACCAGAGCCAGAGGAAACAGCAGCATAAAGATAGAAAGTCTGAGGGAAATTAGAAAGAAAGAGAAATGAAGTCGGCGCGACAATAAACAGCAATAGAAATAAATAAGAGGCCAAAATCAAGATAAATATAGAGAAATAAATTCGGAGCGGAATTGAAAATAAAGACAAAAACAAATTCGAAGTGGAAAAATCATGAGAGAGAAAGGAAGACATTAGGGACGATAGGAAAATAATAAAGAGAGTATCACGGAGAAATATGTAAAAGTGTTGACATGTATTGCTTGGTTGCCATTATTGCACTGTATTCTTGATATGTGTATGTTACATTGTGACTTTTCTGTACTCTATTTCATTTTTAGCAATCTCTTCATAGTTTCTCGTACACTTCTCATATTTTGCGTGAATTAAAAAATCTGATTATCTCCAAGTGTTAAGCATGAAACCGTATACGAGGGTGCGGATTATCTTTTTTTTGACAGTTGGTCATTTTTTGTATTAAGGCTCGCTGGACATAGTCAGATTTTGTACTCTCGGAATGCTTTCTCCTGGCTGTTTCTCTCACATTTCCCATTTAATTTCCCGTTTCTCTCGTGTGCTTTTTTCTTGCTATTCTTCCCATGTGCCTTCTCCTTGCTGTTTCTCTAATATGCTCTCTGTCATATATTTTGCTGTGACATGCTTTCTTCTTGCTGTTTCTCTAAAACGCTCTCTCTTATATTTTGCTCTGACTTGCTTTCTCCTTTCTGTGTATCTAACACTTTTTTCCACAGATTGGGAATCATTTTCTCCCTCTAGCTTCGCCTTGCTTCGCCATGTACACATGACCGCATATCAATTTTCTCCTAATTTTTAGATTTACTATCATTCGTATATGTTAGAGGTGCAGATCTAAACACGGGGAAGCGGGAGCTCACCGAGATGTGATAATCACGTTGGAAGTGAAATCCTTTTGAAATAACTTTCTCCCCTTCAAACGAATTTTTTTTTACTAGATAATTCCATTTATAAAGTTTCCCTTCCATTTCTATTGGATAGAGCTTTTTGGTGTTTTAAAAATGTTCTTATGCTCCCATATGTTTTTTAATGGGAGGTAAATATCCGGGAGATTTCGTGAAAGAAAACTTTAATGGTTTTGATTCCACATGTGTTTTTTTTCAAATCACTGGAATTTACCTCCAGTTTGTGCCTGGTTTTCCAATAAAAAATGGGAAAAAATGGGTTCTTTTGTGGTTGTGGATAAATGGCGATGGGGATGATTGAAGAGCCTTTTTGAAAACATGAGTTTTTTCCTCTCCATTTGTATGCATGTGCCGGGGCTGTGGAGTTATTTGGGTTTATTATAGGGAAAAAAAGACAATGATGTGATTAATAATACATTTTTTTCGGGGGGATTTCCTTCTCCGATTGTTCTTGTGCTATTTGTAGGGAGCCAGGGAGCGCCAAACACATGGCGGTTCAGTTCTCCGGAGTATTCCTGGTGCTCTTCTTCCTCTTCGTCATGATTCTAGTCACGGAGTTCCGTTTTCGGAGACGTCCTCGACCCGAAGGGGACATTCTCTTGGAGGATACGTCCAAGGATGAGGATTGAATACGACAAAACGAACGGCTACTTGAATGAATACATGAAAGGACGAAAAAAAAATGCAAAGCCACCATGGGAGATGCATGTCTTTCTTCTTCTTCTTTGGACTTTTTTTCGCCTCAATGAAGGTTGTTTGTCTTCACAGAATTTGGCATTTTTCTCCTTGAATTGTTTCCCAAACATTTTTATTTCATTTTGCTACAATGGATTTATGTTAAACGCTTTTCCTTCTATTTTTTGTTTTGTTTTAGTTTGTCCCCTCTAAAAGAAGATTGCTTTCTCCGGGGGAAGATTTTTCTCCTTATAAATGTGTGGTCGATTTTCTCCCGCCATCGTTTTTTTTTAACAGGGAAAAAGCCCCCCCTATAATTATTTTATCTGAGATTTCTTTCCTTCCCTCGTTTTTTGGAGGCTTTCTCCATAAACTTTTCCTGGTGACTTTCTCCCATAGAAAATGTTCTGTGATATTTTCCCTCTTATAGTTCTCTCAGCCCTCTTGTTTTTCTGACAGAGGTTTCGTCCTTGTGTAAAAGTCCTTTTTTTTGTAAGGTTTCGCTCCTCTGTCCAATTTTTATTTGAAGAGTTCTCTTCTTTACAAGGACTTTTTTTTATATAATATATACATATGTGAACACTTCCTGTCAACAACGAAAAGAAAAGTTTCCTTGTTTTGAAAATTTCTTTCCCTTGTCCCAAGGATTGTCATTGGAACTCTCCTCCTCCTTCCACCTCTTCTGATTCCCTCTTCGCCTCCCTTCAGTCTCCTCTTAAGGACTTTTCAAGACTTGTTCATTTTTTTTTTGCTGGTGAAACTTCAATGAGGATTCGGATAAATGGAAACCAAAGGAAGAAGTGCAATATTTAGGGGAACTTCCCTCTGTGCGATTATTTTATGTTCCCGCCGATTGATTTATTCTGAAGCGTCTGTCAACAGTATTTTTAGATTTAAGATTGTATCTCTTTTATTTGAACAACGTCAACATTGTGACTGCTGGTCCTTTCTCCAAATTCTAGTCATTTTTTGTATGTGTAACTACAGTTTTTATGTGTTCACATGGATTTGTTGAGCAAATGTATTAGGAGAAGGAAATTAAATAGGAGGAAATGGTACCTATACGTCAGTGTGTACCATTTCAAGTGTTAGTCTCACCCTTTTCCCTCTCTATAATTTCCATAAATACCCCCCCTAAAAAGGTCTTTGGCAAGGGGTTGGGGGTAGTTTCGTGGGTTTTAGAGAAACAGTGTGCACTAGTATTATTAGCTTTATGTAATAGAAAGGTAAAAAAAGAATGCGTTGGACGAATGGACATGATCCGATCTCTTGGAAATACTCCGTGTGACTCTTTTTGGACGGAAAATTGAATAGGGATTGACAAGGTGGATGATTTGCAAAAGGAGAGCGAGAGAGAGAGAGAGAGAGAAAGAGAGACGAGTGAGATGGAGAGACTAAGCTCAAGTTTTTCCCAGGATGTTACCAGCCTGAGTTTCAACTAATACCCGGGATTTAGTAAAAAGAAGGAAAACTCTCCCACTTTCTCTCTCTCTCTATGGGAAAGTCCTCCTGTGAATAGAACAGCCCTTATGTAGGGATTTTCCCCTATATTAAAATGCCCCTGTTTGACTGTTATAGTAGCCCCCGTAATAATAGCGAGGGGATAGATCCCAATTCGGCTAGGGAGATACAAATGCTTGTATGTTATACCAGAATTCTCGGAGAGATAAAAGGGATTGAAATTGAAAGGTTTCGCATGTTTTTATCTCGCCGTCTCTCTCTTTCTCTCTCTCTCTCTCTCTCTCTCTCTCTCTCTCTGTAGCTCTGCCTCTTTCCCCGCCTGTCTCCCAATTCATCTCTACACACAGTGGTGTGTGTGTGTGTGTACATTGACAGGATAGGAAAAAAAGCTGCTTCCCGACTTTAATTCCCTTTGATCAACTCCTAATTGTATCAATTATAACAAGTGGAAAATTTGTCTCTATGCAATTAAATGGTAAATTGTGGACCTCTCCAAAGAGAAAACTCTATGCTTTTTGTATGTGTATAAAAGTGCTATCTCCATCGTAACCTTCCACCCTTTATTTTGCTCCACTTTTTTTTTCCACTCCCAGCCCGTCTAAATGCTCTGTGCCGGAAAAGGATCGTTCTGCCTCTCTATGTGTCGCACACAATTTAATCTCCTAAATCCGGGAGAGCGGGATAGAGAGTGAAAGCGAAGGGAAGTGAGGGAGAAAGAGAGAGTGGGAAAGTGAGGGAGAGAGAGAGGAATAGAGAGAAAAAGTGGGAAAGGGAGAGAGAGAGAGAGAGAGAGAGAGGGGAAAAGTGAGAGAGAGAGAGAAAGGAAAAGTGTGTGTGGGAGAGAGAGAGAGAAAGCAACAGAACGTAAGAGAGTGATAGCGAGAGAAAGCGTGTGTGTGTGATGTTTTCGGGAAGACAAATCGATGTTTTGAGTGGTGTATAAAAACAAGTTGAAAAAAAAAATGGAATTATGTAGATAAAAGCATAGATGGGGAAAATGCTTATCCTGTAGCTTCTTGTATAAAGGGTAGGGAGCCAAAACGGAATATGTCCAGAAGATTGGATGAGAAAATACTATATCTTCTGTATACGCTGCATTTTATGGAATAAAAAAAAGGGACAATCTGAAGAGCATCTCAAATCAAAGCTAGTTCAATATGACCTTCGACCTCCCAGGCATTAGCAACAACAGTATTGGATTCAATGACAATCATTGAACTTATTCCCATGTGGCTCCCTGCCCTTCCATATGAACACGTGTGTATTCACCCAGGAGAAAATCCAGGAAAAAATAATTGAAATTTTATGTCCTTGTATACGGAAGGAAAAAAAAAACTGTGGAAACATTTTTTTTTTGCTTGTAAAGTGTTTTTTGATCAATTATAATACAATATAAAATATATTCATATATAAGGAAGTATACGGTACCTTCTATTGTATGCACAATCGTTATGGACGACCTTATGGGAGGGGAAAGTTCTATTTGGGAGAGAGAGTGGGGAGAAAGAGAAAGGAGCTGGAAGAACATGAGAGAGAGTGCACTAATTAATTATTGCTGTCTCTCCCTCACCCCTTTTAGCCCCTCTTCTTCCTCGCATTTTTAATTAATGTAAATGGGAATAATTCATCTCGATCAAAAGGATCGCATGGCTTGCTAGAATTTTATTTTTTATTGCTGATACTGATTTTTTTTTTTTTTTTGTCGGGATTTTTTTTTTTTGGAAATGTTTTTTCTTATCATCGCATGCTGCTACATGAATAAAAATACGTTATTAGCTGGTCATTGTATATTAATTAAGGATGTAATAATAGGCGCTATAGGTATAGTTATAGGGAAAGGGCTAATGATGTGTTACCAAACCAATTTATTACGGACAAAAGTGAAGGATGAGTTGTTCGGGAATTTTCCGTTTTTTATTTCCCCTTATTTTTTGTATCAACTCCCTTGAAAGTATGCACAAATATTCTAACGGATATACTCGATGTCATTATAAAAGCACATTTATTTTTAGTTTCATTGTATGTGAAAATTGGATGGGTATTTAATGGTTGATGGGAGAGAGAGAGATTTTTTTAGGGAAGAGAGGCTCTTTTGAACTGCTGATGGTGCTTGTTCCATGTGATGTTCTATTCAATATTTTATTACCTAATTCAAATTATATTTCCAATCATATACCATATGTATTAAACCACTGTATGTGTATACTTATATGGATGTTGTGATTGCTGATGCAAACTTGCTTTTACGACTAATATAATGATCCAAAAAAAATATATATGAATAAAAATATAATTGTAATGCAAATCAATCAAATAAGATGCTGTGTACGAATTTTATTTCTTGTGCCCAACACAATTTCTCACCGTTTTCCCGTCATTTTGAAAAAAATGGGATTTTCAGTCTCTATTTTATCCGTATTTCCAATATTTTCGTCAACTCTAGCTGTCTCTGCATTTTTTTTGTGTAGACAGTTATTTTCCTCGTTTTTCCCCCAGTTTTTAGGTACTTCATACCACTTCTTTCCATGCTTTCCAGTATTTCCAGTTCCACAGTGATTCCAACATCCCTCAGGAGGAATATTGCTTGTTAAAAAAGTTTTTTTTCTTCTTTCCAACAAAACTTCCGTCTCACAGGATTATATAAGCCGACAAGGATTTGATGGAATCAAGCTCTTTTTTTTCTTTTTCCCTAGAACATCCCACTATGTGGAGGACAGTGTGAAGCTCATTAAAAAGGGGGAGAAAGAATTAAATTCCTGGAAGGGGCAAGCTTCTACGAAATTCCTTTAGGAGGAAATCAGGACAGCGAGAGAGCGATTCAGAAAGAGAGAGAACGAGGAGAGAGGCAACGAAAAAAATCGGGAGAGAAAGAGAGCAAAAGTCAGAGAAAAATGGAAAGAAGTCCAGAAATAAAGAGAGGGAAAATCGAGACGCAAAGAAAGACTTCCGAAGAACAATAGACTTACAGAGCCAAAGAAGGAAAATTGGATAGTAAAAGAGAGACTTCAAAAGAGAAAAAGAGAGATGCGGGAAGAAAGACTAAGAAAAAACGATAGAGAATGCAAAACAGAGAAACACAGTCAGAGAAAGCAAAACAAAGAGAAATACAGAGACAGAAAGCAAAAGAAAGAAAAATACAGAGAGAGAAAGCGAAAGCAAGGTACATACAGAGAGAAAAAACAGAAGACGAAGAAATATAGAGAGAGAGAAAAAAAAGAAAGAGAAATAGTGCAAGAAAAAGACAGAGATGTACAGAGATAGAAAGCAAAAAAAAATAGAAATACCGTGAGAGACAGCAAAAGAAAGAGAAATACAGAGAGAAAGCGAAAGAAAGGTAAATACAGAGAGAGAAAACAGAAAACCAAGAAATACAGAGAGAGAGAAAAAAGAGAAAAAAATACCGTGAGAGACAGCAAAAGAAAGAGAAATACAGCGAGAGAAAACAAACAAAAGAGAAATACAGAGAGAGAAAGCAAAAAAAAAGAACTACAGAGAGAGAAAGCAAAAGAAAAAGAAATACAGAGAGAGAAAGAGAAATATAAATGGAATTGAGTGAAATCAGAGACAGAGCAGACGAAAAAATGAATACAGAATGAGTACATGAATACAAACAATTGAGAGAGAGAGAAAGAGCACGGACAAAACAAAAAGGAAGAGAAAGATACTGGCCAAAAAAGAAAATGTAGACAGAGCCCAATAAAGAAAGATAAAGTGAGAGTAAGAAAGAAACAAGGAAAAAGATTGAGGAAGAGAGAGAAAGAGAAAGAAATGAGAAGCGAAATAAAGAGAGAGAGAGAGAGAGAGAGAGAGAGGAAGACTATGAAAAAAATGGAGTCAGGGATTGGACATGATACATGATGTAGGATGTGTGTAGGACTTTTTAATGAAAGAGGACGTGGAGTATGTACGACAGCGAAAGAAGTGTGCTGTTTACTGGGCCGTAAGTTTGGGTCAATTTACAGGGAGAAAGTGTATTTTGAGAGAACATTTCTTACAAGGAGTTGCGATCAAGAGGGAGAGAAAGTGTGGGAGAGAGAAAGAGAGAGAATGTAAGTAAAATCAAAAAGTTTGTCTTCAAATTCTTCCCCAGCGAATTGAAAGAGGATGGAGCAATTAACGGGGGGAAAACCAAGGGTGGGATAATAGGAGTGAGTTGTCGGAACTTTTTTTTTCCCCCTTCCCTTCTTTTCTCTATCCAATAAAGTGGTTCGTCTTGGCCAAATATGTATCCTTTTTCTCCCCTTTACACACTTCCTCCTTGGTTCCTTCTTTGACTCTTGTGCAGAGAAAGAAGATGAAGAGAGGAAAAAAGTGTTACATACGAAAAGTTCATCAGGTTTCCTTAGAGTGGATTCTTGGAGCAGCATCATCATCGTCGTCATTATTATTATCATCATCATTATCCTGGAGTCTATCCGAGGATGACATGGTGGGATATGAACAGTCTAGGGGCGACTCTCTGTATAACGGTCATCCATTTATTACAAAACTCCCCCGTTATAGGGCAAAACCGTTAGCAAGAAGGGACATTTCTGGGTTACAATTTAAATACAGATTTGGGGGGCATTTCATGCCATAATTATAGTAATATTGCTGTTATAAAGGAGTCCGCTATGGAGGAAGACAACTATATTACTACAACATCTGCCCTGAAGCAGAATACTAAGCCCCGGGATGCCATTTTTATTATGAGGCACATATATATCGTCGACTTTCTTTATAATGGACTCCATTTCCATTATAGAAGTTTTTATGATTTTATAATTTATAGTTACGTACGTCAATTTTTATAATACAATAATAATGTAATAAAATATGTCTATAACATAATAGTAATAACGCTTTTAATAAATAGGAAATTATAACTTAATAATTATAATGCATTTAATAACTTATAACGCAATAATATCGTTACATTTAATAAATAATAAATTATAATAATGCACATAATTTAATAAATTATAACATAATAATAAATTATAATGATGCACATAATATTATAAATTATAATATAATAGTAAATTATAATGATGCACATAATATTATAAATTATAATATAATAATAAATTATAATGATGCACATAATATTATAAAT
>JAQGBT010003799.1:0-18432 GCA_034698585.1 Disparrhopalites patrizii | reverse complement strand
AGAGAGAGAGAGAGAGAGAGAGAAAGAGAGAGAGAGAGAGAGAGAAAGACAGTCGACGTCCTTCGTATGGAATTGGTTCGTCCTTCTCACAAGTGAGTATTTCCACTTTTGAAGACTGAAAGGGAGCACTTGAGAATGAAAATTCTCCCGGTCACACAAGTGGGAGAGAGAGAAAAAAATTCAAAGCGAAAGAGAGAGAGAGAGAAAAAGGAGTCAATGAGAGAGATAAAGACCGAGAGACCGAAATATGTCCATATGTAATAGGCTACACAAGTCGTCCAAGAGCTGAAATAAGCCGGCACAAGAGGAACTTTGATGGGTGGGAGAAGCACAGCATTTCATATTGCTAATAAGAGCCGGACGTCAATCACTTGTGTGACTATTAAACGTCACTTTAGCTTAATTTTTTCCTCGTCAACAGCCCCCAAAAAACCCTCCCCCTTTGTTCTTCTTATACTCTATCTTCCTTATATTCTATTAGATTCTTACTGGGAAGAGAGCTACTAATAGCTACTTGGCCCCAGAGATTTTCTTTTCATTTTTTTCTCCCTTTAGTGAAGGAGCTCTTCACAAGATGAAAGGCAGCGCGGGGAAGGATGGGAGATTCCACTCTTGTACTATGTATCCTCTTCAACCAACTTATTGGTAGTGGGAGAAAAGAAGAGTAGAACAGGAGAGAGAGAGAGGAAGATGGTAGGAAGAAAGAAAGGGGAAAAAGTACATTCAGAAAATCAGGAAAGAAAAGGAAAAACAAATAGAGCACGAAAGAGAGACATATAATTAGAGGAATAATAGAGAAAAGAAGAGAGCAAAGGAACTCTCGTACAGCGAGAAAGAACTCAAAAAGAGACAACAGAGACAAAGATGGGACACAAAGAAATAATGAAAACGGAGAAGAAGAAACTCGGGGAAATAGAAACAAAGAGCGAGGAACTTGCACAGAGACAAATTAGAAAGAGAGAAGTAGCGATCAGAAGGAGATAGCAAAGAGAGGCAGAAGGAAATCGGAGACAGAGAGAAGTACAGAGAGAGAGGCAAATCAGAGAGAGCTAGAGAGAGAGGCAAGAGAGAGCTAGAGAGAGAGAGAGGGGCAAATCAGAGAGAGAGAGAGAGCTAGAGAGAGAGGCAAGAGAGAGCTAGAGAGAGAGAGAGGCAAGAGAGAGCTAGAGAGAGAGAGAGGCAAATCAGAGAGAGAGCTAGAGAGAGAGGCAAGAGAGAGCTAGAGAGAGAGAGAGGCAAGAGAGAGCTAGAGAGAGAGAGAGGCAAATCAGAGAGAGAGCTAGAGAGAGAGGCAAGAGAGAGCTAGAGAGAGAGAGGCAAATCAGAGAGAGAGAGCTAGAGAGAGAGAGAGAGAGGCAAATCAGAGAGAGAGAGCTAGAGAGAGAGGCAAGAGAGAGCTAGAGAGAGAGAGAGGCAAATCAGAGAGAGAGAGAGAGCTAGAGAGAGAGGCAAGAGAGACCTAGAGAGAGAGAGGCAAGAGAGAGCTAGAGAGAGAGAGAGAGGCAAATCAGAGAGGGAGAGAGCTAGAGAGAGAGGCACATCAACGGAGCTAGAGAGGGCAAACAAACTAGAAAAGAGAAGTCACTCCGAGAGAGAAATAAAGGGAGAGGGAGAATTAACTGAGGGAGATATAAATCACTCAGAGAGGGAACTAACACTCATAGAGAGAGAGAAATAACTCAGAGAGAGAAATAATTCAGAGAGAGAGAAATAACTCAGAGAGAGAGAAATAACTCAGAGAGAGAGAAATAATTCAGAGAGAGAGAAATAACTCAGAGAGAGAGCAAAATAACAGGGAGCGACGTAACTGAGAGAGAGACAGAACTCTAGACAGAGGCCAGATAGAGAGAAAATAAAGAGAAAGAAGTACCGCAGAGAGAGAGAGAGAGAGTGCAAACAGAGAGAGAAAAACAGTGAGAAAGAGAGTCGTAACTCAGAGAGAGAGAAATAATTTGGACGGAGAGAGAAATCAGAGAAAGAAAGAAATCAGAGAGAGAGAGAGAAAACAGAGAAGGAAAGAATTTAGACAAAGAAAAATCAGAGAGCCCGATTACAATGAGAGACAAGGAATTTAGAGGCAAGGAACTCAGAGAGAGACAACAGAATTGGAACTCAAACACAGAGAAAAGGGGGAGAAATAGAACTCAGAGGCAGAGGGAGAAAAGAGGGAGAGAGAAATACCAGAAAGAGAGAAGGAACAGAGAGAGAAAAACAGCGAGAGAGAGAAAAGAGGAAGAGTATAGGGAACCAAAGGAGAGAGTGAGATGTGAGTGAGTGAGAGAGACAGAGAACTGAACAAAACCGAGAGAGAGAGAGACGTAGGAATCATTGAGGTCTCCCTTTATAAATAAGGTAACACGGAACGTGCAGATCTCTCGCACATGATGATGAGTCACGAACTCTCCGCAGAGAATTTTTGCGGCCTCCCACAGTAATAATAAAGTGACCATTGGCTAGTCTGGCTATTTCCTCTCCCATTTCAAAGATCTCTTCCTGGAGGGGAACACCACGAGCTTTTTCCTTCTCTTTTTCTTTTAACTATTGAACACACACAGTTTCCTTGTTGAGGAAATACACACATTTATATGTCCGTACCCACAAGGAAACTCCAGAGAGACGGAGAAAGAAAGAGTCCACAGCAGGGAAATTACTAAAATAGTTTCCTTCTCTTTGTCCGGGTTGTAGTATTTTCGTCGAAATCCTTCGTTGGTTTCTCTCTGTCGCATTTTCTTCCTCTTGATTTCACTTTCTACCTCTCTATTTTTTTCTAATTTTATTTGTCCCCTTTTCTCTCCGTCCCTGTCGATTTCTCCTGGTTGTTCCTTGGAGTCAATTTCCTCTTTCTTCCATCTTTTCTTCCAATATTTGTTGCTCTTTTGTACGTCTCTATTCCTTCTATTTTCTCCCGCTCACTTCGCTCTATTCCCCTTGATCCTTGGGCCCAGTATAAAGCCATCCAGGAAGGGCGGAGGGAGGAAAGTGTATACAGGGAAAGCCGCAGTGTCATGGAAAATTTAAGAATTCATCCATCAACATTTTCTCATTATAGCCTTGCTTTTTTCCCAACTTCCCTACCTGCTTTCTTCTCCTTTCGGTAGACAAGGGGGGTAATAGCTTCTAGAAGAAAAAAAGTGTTAGAAACGCTACAAGAAACAAGAGTCACGTACAGCGTGAAAATCCCACTGTGAAAGCCTTATTCCCCAGCATACATATGATGTTTATAGGTATGATGGAAAGTACGAGGATTATTTTTGGGTAGGATGTAACATACAGGAGGATATGGAGAAAGCCATAAGCAATGTCTCCTTCACCTTCCGTGGTATCTCCCCTCACCATCTCCTCTTTGGTGTGGTGGGTAAAAAAAACACTATTGCTCCTAGTATCCATTATTAACTCATTTTCTCTTTATTTTCTCTCTCTCTCTCCCGCTTTCACTCTTTGCTCCTCGCTTTCACCTACCTTCCGCCTTTATTTAATTATTACATCACTCCTACATAAAGATACTGGGATGAAACCTTAGACTGCTTCGGGAACTTTCTCTTCCAGCATATCCGTTACTTTTGTTTCTTTCCCTCTCTTTTTCGCTCCTCACCTTTCATTATATTTTCCTCAGATTCTCTTCCTTTCTTTTTGCTTTCGCGCTTTCTCCTTGTTTCACGTTTACTAACAATAATCTACTTGGGGGTTCTCTCTTCTCTCGCTCTTCGTTTCTTTTCTTATATTTCTATCACTTTGGGTTTCTCTTCCCTTGTCTCTATTTCTTTTTGTTCCGTCTTCACTCCACTTTTATTCGTTTCGGCCGTCTCTCTTTCTTTCTTTTTCTGTTTCTTCGACAATTTTTGCTTCAGCATTTCTCTTTATTTTTCTAATTTTTTATACTTTTTTTTCTGAATTTGTCTCTGTCTTTATTTTTCTTTTTGCTTCCTTTTTCGCCTTATCTGCTCCTTCCTTCTCCGTCTCTACTCTTTTGTTCTCCGCCTCTGTTCCTTTTTTCTCCTACTCTTCCTTTTTTTCTTCGTCTTTCCCTCATTTTCTGCCTCTCGTCCGTTTTTCTGTTTATCGCTTTTGGTCTCTCTTTGTTTTTGTTGCTCCCTAACTTTTGTTGCTCCACTTCTCTTTATTTTTCTAGTTTTTCCTTGTCTCTTTTTGTTTATTTTTCTTTCTGCTTCCTTTTTTCTCCATCTCTCTTTTTTTTTCAGTTTCTCCTTATTTTGTCTTCGTCTTTTTTGTTTTCTCTTTCTCCGTCACTCTTGTTCTTCATCTTTCTTTATTATTCCTATTTTCCATCTCTTTTTGTATATATTTTAGCCTCTTCGCTGGCTTTTTCTTTCCTCCTCCTTACTCTCCTATCGCCTTGTTGCTTTCTTCTTTCTTTTCCTTGTCTCTTTTTCTCCTTCTTATCTCGTTTCTGTGTCTTCTTTTTGTAACTATTTTCCTTTTGTGGATTTATCTGTCATTTTACTTCTTCCTTCTTTCTCTCTCCTCAATTTTATAATTTTTAACTTTTTCTCTCCTTTTACCTTCCTTTTTGCTTTGGTTTCTCTCTTCTAACTTTCCTCTTCTGACCTTCTCCATGTCTTGAATTTCATTCTAATATTCTCACTGTTGGTCTTGTTGCCTTTGCTTGTGTATTTTTGCTCCTTCGCTTTCTCTCTCTCTCCCTTGCTTTTTCTCTCTTCATTGCCTTCTTATTGTATCACTCATTTGACTGTCTTATTACTCTGTTTTCTCTCCAAAATTCTTTATTTTTCCGGAATTTCTTTTCCCCATCCTTCTCGTTGCGTCTTCGCTCTCCCTCTGGCCTCTTTTGTCTTTGCCACTAAATCCTTTTCCCTTGACTAAAAGCATTATCTTTCAATCATGGATCTGATTAATTTTGAACTCTGGATAAAACAGTGTTTCGAGATAGAGCTCTTAAGCTGTGATTGATTATTTTCATCACAAGACGCATTTAGCCTTCACTCAAAGTTGGAGTAACCGTGTTAGTTCCCTGACCCACATCCGCTCCTTCTCTATATCTCTCTTATACATACAACGATGATCCGCCTCTCTATGTACCTTTGATTATCCGTAAGCGGCGAAAGAGGAACAATCAGAGAGGATTTCAGCTACTTTTTTCACCTTTCCCCCCACGTCCTACACTTTTTTTCTCGTCCTTCCCACTAACACACAAATGATTGATAACTTTTGTGATGAGCGCTTCTCCGTGAGTGGGTGATAATGGTTGGTTTTTCACCCAAAACCAAATGCCCAGGATGGAGCTCTTAAACGTGCTGTGACCCATTTTTATTTTTTGCCTTCAAAATTCTAGTACTAATGGTTATGCACATTGCTTCTTAGTGATAGGAAAACCCTGCGGAGTATTTATCTTTGGCGTTGGTGATTCCTAATTTATCCCACTAGTATGCTTCCGGCGGCTGCGGTGGTTTCCGTTTCTATTGCATTTGCACATGGTGCACTCTCTTTATTCAATTTACACCTTTTTTAACTCGTCCACCTGTGTTTTTCTATCACGCTCTTTCTGTTTTGTTTTCAACATCGTCATTACATTCGTTATTTCTGTTTTTTTCTCCGTTGCTCTTTTTCTTTTTGCTTCTTTCTCTGCTATTGTTTATTTTGCTTTTTTCTCCTTGTCAATTTTCCTTCTCATTTTTCTGCCTTTTTTGCTTTCTCTTCTATTCTTTGTTTCTCTTTTGAAGTTCGCGTCGGCTCTTTCCTTTCTCCTCTTTAGCAATTTTAATTTTTCACTCTCTCTGTAGCTACTTACATTTTTCACTTTCTCTTTAGCTATTTTAATTTTTGACGTTCTCTTCAGATATTTTAATTTTTCACTTTCTCTTTAGCTATTTTAATTTTCGACGTTCTCTTCAGATATTTTAATTTTTCATTTTCTCCTAAGCTATTTCTAGTTTTCACTTTCTCTTCAGATATATTAATTTTTCACTTTCTCTTGACATATATTAATTTCTCACTTTCTCTGGAGCTATTTTAATTTTTTGCTTGCTCTTTTGCTATTTCAATTTTTCACGTTCTCTTTTGCTATTTCAATTTATCAATTTTTGTATTGTTATTTCTATTTTTCACTTTTTCTTTTTCTGTTTCAATTTATAAATTTTTATATTGCTATTTCTATAATTCACTTTCCCTTTTGCTATTTAAATTTTTTGATTTCTCTTCGGCTCTTTCCCTCTTTCTCTTTTGCTATTTATATTTTTGATTTCTCTTTTTCGATTTGAATTTTTCACTTTCTCTTTTGCCAATTCAATTTTTGCGTTCTCTTTTGATATTTCTACTGTTCATGGCTATCGCTAATTTAATTTTTTGCATTTTTTCTGGCTAACTTAACTCTGTGCATTCTTATTTGCTGTTTCTGTTTTCACTTTTTCTTGTGTTTTTTTTTCTTGTTCGCTTTCTTGTCTGCTTTCTATCCTTCATGTGCTTGTAGTTTTTCGTTTCCTCCTTTTTTGTCTTTCTTCCTCATTTCTTCTAAGTTTTGTTTATTTTTCTTCCCCCTTTATGAACCTGTTCACCTTTTGCTCTCCAGTTTGCTTTCTATTTCTTCTCAGTTTTGCCTTGTGGTTATCTACCTAATTTTCTATCACCTTAATCCTTTATGTTACCCCTTTTCACCAAGTGCCGTTAGTTTTTCCTCTATTTATTTGCTGCTTTCCCTTATCTCTCCAGTTCGTCTCCTTTCCTCCGGATCCCTTCAGCTGTCTTCCATCCGCACGGAGGTAGACCTTGAACATATGCATGAGTTTCCTGAGTCTTTCCCCAGCCATTCCGTCCCAGAAATGATTACCACACCCGCACCCGCACCCGCAGGACCGCATCCGTTCTCCTTTGAACATGTTAAGGCCAACCACCTAATTTTGGATGGAGACTCCATGCCAGCTGGGAAGAGGGAAAGATGAGGGAAAGTGCAGGCATATATTTTTTATATAAGATGCAGAACAGGAGGAAAAACCCTACTGTGAGACCCAGATTCATAATGATTTAGTATTTGCGGAAGGAAATTTTCTGTTTATTTTAAGTGCCCTCGGAAAAATTGCAAAAAGCCCTCTTCCATACATACATACATTAGCATTACGTGGGCCAATTTTCCCCTCTATTCACTCACATGTAAATAAGTATTTTCCTGTTTTTTGCATTCCGGGCAAAAAATGGGGAAATCACTAGACACAAGTGCATAGGATTTGACTTGCAAAAGGTATTAAAATCGTTTTTCATTTCGGTATTAGTGTGGCAAGAGGAAGGCAACACTTTGTACATGACACTAGGGAGAAAAATTCCGCGGGAGATTCCCATCACAAAATGTGTCTAACGTCTCACGAAATGAAAAACAGAGGCTCAAAGTAAAGTGCGGAATAGGAAAATCCCATATGGAAAATTTTTTCCATATGGGAGAGATGTACCCAAGAAATTTTTATAAGAGTTTTTTTTGGGATTGAAATATAATTTTCCAGGGAAGAAAAACTACGAAAAAGAAAGTGAGAGTGGAAATTGCAAGAAAGAGAGAGAGAGAGAGAAAGTTCCAAGAGAATTTTTTCTAACAAAAGCCAGAGCCCTGATAAAGAAGAAGATGGATGAAAATGGAAGAAGACGGGGAGATGGCTTAAATAATGTAAGAGCGAAAACCTGAGAAATAACAAAAATAATTCACGGGAAAATAAGATGAGAAATAGCAGAAGAGATATAGGAAAGAAGAATCCTAAATAAAAAATAGAAACACATCAAAGAGCTAGTTACACAATGTGCAAGACCTCCGCCACATCCTCGGAGGGATGAACGTACGGAGATAATAAATAAAAAAAAGACTCCAGCGAAAAAGAATGTACATATGTACATACGTATGTACATATGTATGTACTCACAAAAACCCAACCAAGTGTGTGGCAGAAGTGAGTTGAAAAATGAAAAAAAGGGCGAAACCTGACGGAAACAACATCTTCCGCTCTCAAACATTTCCCCCCGGAAGAATCAGGTCATGGAGTACAAAAGATTTTTTTTTTACTCTGTTTTTTACTCTCAACAAAGGAACGTTAATTTGAAAATATAGTGAAGAAATTTTCATTTCTTTATACGCAATTACTTATCCCACACGTTGAGGTCCAAGAAGGTCAAAGGTTCAACAGTTCGTTGGAATTTTATTATTTTTATATTAGGCAGTTTTCTACTTTTTTGGTCAGTAACTGAAAGGCAAAACTAAAAAATTGTCGACACTCGCCATAAAATTAACCCCAAATGCCGCTTTGACTCTTTAGCCCGAACGATAAAGGCGCATAGGCAAGCGTAAATGAAAGAAAATAAGGTCAAACCTAATGTGAAAGCGGAGAAAGTTGAAGATGCATTGAAAAAGGAGAACGTATGACAAAAATAACACAAATACGTGAAAGTAAACAAAATAGAAAAGGTGAAAAAAATTATAAAAGTGGAGTACTGCAGCAAAATTTAAAAAGTTACGGGAAAACTGAATGTAAAAAACTACAGCTACAATAAAAAAACGTACAGGAAAAATTGAATTAAAAAATACAATGAAAGCAAAAAATTTGCGGGGAAAGTTAAAGGGGAAAAAATATAGCAAAAGGGAATAATTTACGGGAACAATGAAAGGAGAAAAAACAGCAAAAGCAAGTGTGAAAGTATAGCAAAAGTGAAAGCGAAAAAAATACAGCAAAAGTAAAAGCGAAAAAACTACAGCCAAAGTGAAAGCGAGAAAAATACAGCCAAAGTGAAAGCGAGAAAAATACAGCAAACGTGCAAGCGAAAAAACTATAGCAAAGGTGAAAGCAAAAAAATACAGCAAAAGTGCAAGCGAAAACACTGTAGCAAAGGTGAAAGCAAAAAAATACAGCAAATGTGAAAAATATAGATATTGGAAAGGTGAAAGTGAACATTTTCGGAAACGTCGAGTGAAAAAAGGCGGAAAAAATGGTATTGAAAAAATAACGGAAAAAGTGAAAGCGTATAAAACACGAAAAAATTGAAATACTAAAAACGTGAATGTAACAAAAAATAAGGAAAAAGTGAGAAACAAATTCCTAGCACTATCTAGCTCCAATGACAACTCCCGGTGTAATCATTGCCGGACATCTGTACCAGTTCTTCACCGGAAATTTCGTGGACTTTCTATCCAAAACCTTGGGTATGTTCCCATGTATTTCAATACAGACATATATGCATACATGTGTAATCCTTTGTAGTATGTTGAACCTTTTTCATGTTGATAGTGGGCATTCCCCGGAATTTAACACAGGCTCTTTGGCCGAACATCCCTGACCCTCAAGCCTTCCAAGGTCTTTCCCCCTTCCCAAGGAAGTTTTTTGGGAGGGCATTACATATAGATAGAATGAAAAAAATACATACATATGTATCCATTCCATGTGTGGGTCGACTCCCATTTATTACCCGGACCACCACTTCCACTTGTACTAAGGAAAAATACGGCGGTAAAAGTTTTTCCTGCTACTGGACCATGCAAAAGGGGGGAGGGAAAAAAGTATCAGATGAGAAATCTTTTTTTTTTGTGGTGAAGGGGAAACAAGTTACAGTTCAAGGAAGGAGAAGAGAGAGAGAGAGAGAGAAATAAATGAAAAGTATATAAGAAGCTTTTTTTTCTTGTTCCCACTCATTCACGTTGGATATGTATACACACACGAGGATACAATGCACTGGCTAGTAAATGACTTGAAGGAGTATGAAAAATGTGCTGACCAAATCATCCATCGATTTCCTTAAGCTTTTCTTGTTTCTATTTCTCCCACACTCATGAAAGGCTTTCCTTTCTCTCTTCTTTTCCACTCCTTCTCAATTTCTTCCCTCATCGTCGTTTTTGATTGTCCTGTACTTTCTCTTCCTTTGGCGATTCCCTTAGCGGAAATGCTCAATTTCGTCTTTGGATTTCATTTTTTATACATACTTTCTACGCTTACATATGTTTTTCTCGTGGTCTTCCTAATTTTTGTTGTTCTTTTATCCTAATTTTGTTTCTTGTTTTTTTATATTTTTCTTCTTCTATCTCCTCGTTTTCCTCCATCTGCTCTGAACTTTAATTCTCTCTCACCTTCTTATTACGGTTTTCCTGAATTCCCTTATCTTCTCTCTGAATTTATCTTTAGGCGTTATTTTAATCTGCTCACTGACTTTCTTTGTTTTATCTTTGGCTTTATCTTGATCCTTTCTTTGACTTCATCTGCTCTCGGATTTTTATATTCTCTCAGATTTTCTTATCGTTTTTGGTTTTCTCTTTATATTATCTCGGACTTTCTCTTCGTATTCTCTCGGACTTTCTCTTTATATTATCTCAGACTGTCGTATCGTTTTTGCCTTTTTCTTTATATTATCTCGGACTTTCTTCGTATCCTTTTGGCGTTCTGTTTGTATTCTCGCGGACTTTCTTCCTATCGCTTTTGGCTTTCTCTTTATCCTCAAGTTTTCTCCTTATACTCTATCTGACCATCTTTTTATTGTTTCTCTGACTTTCTCTTTATCGTTTCTCTCGCTTTCACTTCCGTTTTTTCTGACTTTCTCCATCTTCTGGATGAATTTTAACCTTCATTTTACTGATTTTCTTTGCCTTATTCTTGTCTTTTCTTGATCTTCTCTTCGCCTTATCTCTGTCCTTCTCTTCATCTTATCTTTGGCTGACTCTCTGTCTTTCTCTTAATCTTATCTTTGGCTTTCCCTCGTTTTTTCTCTGACTTGGTCTTGTTTTCCTCTCGGGCTTTCTTTATCCCCTCTCTGACTCTCTTCATAAATTATCTTGGACTTTTTTCTTATATTTTTGGAATTTCTCTTTATCTACTCCATGACTTATTTTATCTTCAAGCTTTCGCCTTTCATTCGTCCTAAATTTCTGTCTTCTCTCTCAGTTTCTTGTTCTTCTACTGGACTTAATTTCATTCTGTTTATGTTTTTTCTCCTTTCCTTTCTATTTATTTTTCGGAATTGTGGCATCTCTCTTAATCTTCGGCCATTTTACTTTTTCTTTGCCATTCGTGTTTTTTGGTTTTATCTTCCCGGGAGCTTTTTCATTGTTCTTAAATTGGCATAATGTGTCCTCTATGTTTTCCGATAGTCTCTCTCTCTCCTTTAGTGTAATCTTCCCACTTTCTCCTCACTTTCCTTTAAATTTTCTCTTTTCATCCCTTTCGTGCTGGATTTTTTTCTTTCTCTTCATTTTCCCTCTGGTTTATTCCTCCTTCATTTTTTCTGCTTTTTCTCTATTTAGTCTGTTTCTTTAATGCCTTTATGTTTTCCCTGTTTTTTTTATGCTTGACTTAATATATCTTGTTGGCAGAAGACTTTCTCCACCTTCATAAAATCTTCCCTTACTTCTCTCGGCTCGCCTTGGTCTCTTTCCGATCTCGTATGCTGGAGTGCCTTTCTAATTCTCCCTGTGCCCTCTTTTCCTCGCTCTAATATTCCCTTTTCCGCCAACCCACGCCCATTTTCCCTCTCGCCATCTCAGATATCCCGTTCCCTCTCAATAGCCTCTCCGTCTTTGGGGGGAAGTTGCCCTCACAAGGAAAAGGACGTACATTCATTTTGTTATTGTTGTTGTTAGAAAGAAGAATCCTCAAGGAAATCAACTGTCATTGGCCCCTCAGAGAAAAGCTTCCTTTTTACTCTCATTTACTCGTATAAGGAACTCCCAAATGATAAGTAATTTTTTTCTCCCAACAAACACCCACTTCTTTCTCCCATTTCTCCTTCTCCC
This sequence comes from Disparrhopalites patrizii, assembly GCA_034698585.1. Taxonomy (NCBI): domain Eukaryota; kingdom Metazoa; phylum Arthropoda; class Collembola; order Symphypleona; family Sminthuridae; genus Disparrhopalites; species Disparrhopalites patrizii. Next base: position 6,713 of record JAQGBT010003799.1, on the reverse strand, counting down.
TCTCACCCTCCGAAGTGTGAGGACGGAGTGGGAGTCAAGACACGCTTACTATGAGACCTTTATATGAGACCTGTATATGAGGAAAGATAAACGTATATAGTTATTAAGGAAATTGTGGTAAAATACAAAGAATAGGAGGCATATTGGATTTCCTTACTTTGCCCTTTTTTATATTGTTGTCAACGGAGTACGATTGAGCACAGGCGTTTATGTATACTTAATAAATTCCAGTTAATCTCTTCTCACTCTCCCTCTCTCTCTTTGTTTTTCTTTTCTGAGTTTTTCTCCGTCTCTTTCTCTTACAATTTTATCTGTCCTTCTCTCACTTTCTCTTACTTTTTGCTCCCTTTCTCTCTTTTTCTCTTATTTTTTTCTCTCTTTCTCTCACTTTCCCCCTTTCGTTTGCTATCTTTTTTTTACTGTTTACTCTTTCTTTCTCTCAATGTTTCTCTTTCTCTCTCTGTTTCTCCTACTTTTTGCTCTTTGTTCTCTGTCTTACTTTTTTCTCTCACTTCTCACTTTCTCTCTTTCTCCCTCTTTCTCTTACTTGTTTCTTTTTTCTCTCTTTCTCTCACTTTCCCTCTTTCGTTTGCTCTCTTTTTCTTACTGTTTACTCTTTCTTTCTCTAAATGTTTCTCTTTCTCTCTCTGTTTCTCCTACTTTTTGCTCTTTGTTCTCTGTTACTTTTTTCTCTGACTTCTCACTTTCTCTCTTTCTCCCTCTTTCTCTTACTTGTTTCTTTTTTCTTTCTTTCTCTCTCTTTCTTTCTTACTCTTCATTTCTCTCTATTTCCGTATTACACTCGTTTTCTCTTTATTTATCTTGTTAATCGTACTTTTTATTCGTTTCTCTGGCTTTTTTCGTTATCACTCGCTGTATCTCACATTCTCTTCATTTCTCTACCTTTGTCTCGTATTCTACTGCTTTGTCTTCATTGAGATCTCTTTCACTCTTCTCTTCCTTTACTCTCTCGCTTTCTCTCTTTTTCGCTATATGCGTTCCTGTTTCCTCATTTCCATCTCTCTGTCTCTCTTTAGCTCTCTTCCCTTCTTCCTATCACTCTCTTTCTTTCTCTCTCTTTTCCATGTTTTAATTTTCTCTTTTCCTTTTCAATTGGTTTTGTCTTGTTCTCTTCCCCCAATTTCTTTCTCCTCCCGTCTGTTTCTCCCTATCTCGTTTTGATTTGCTGACTCTCTCTTTTTCCCCTTGTTGGATTTCTCTCTCTCTCTCTCTTTCCTCTTCCACTCTCTTTCTTCTACTTGCTTTTTATCTCTGTTTCTTTTCTTTTCTGCTTTCTCCTTTCTCTCTCTCTTTCTCTCTCTTTCTCTAGTTTCCTCTTTCCTCTTTTTTTCTCGGGTGTCGTCGTTTTTCTCTCCTCCTCCCACTTTCTTGCTCTTTCCCTTTTTTCTCCCTTTCTTCCTTTGATTGTCCCTTCATTTTGCTTTAATTTTCTCTCTCTCTTGCTCTCATTTTCTTTCTTACTCTCTTTCTTTCGCCGCCTCAGTCGTCCCACTATGTATTTCCTGTCGCTCTCTTTTCTCTTCTTCTCTCTCGCTATATTACTCTTTTCGCTTTCTCCTTTCCCAACTATGGCTCTTACCATTTTCCGGGCGAACATTTTTTTTGGGATTCCCCTTGAGAGACTCGACGGAAGTCACTACCATCACCGCTAACCAACCAAGTACATTGAAGAGGGGGAAGGAATCAAGGAGGAGGAGGAGAAAATTAGGAGAGGGAAGAAGCTGTTCATCATGCACCCAAATTTACCCTCTCTTATTAGTCCCCTTCGCTCCTTAACAAGGGTAATCCTTAAATACAAATGTTCCTTCACGCGTATACGCACATACGTATACTTAACGTGCGTATATCATCTTCTGTGTATATAAAAACTCGTGTGAGTCCATAGTATTGTTTTTACTAAATGATACTTCCCATCATTACAAACCTTCGCAATTAAACCAATTCAGTGCCAGAGAATAAATGCCCCTTTGAATGTTAATCTAAATTTTTCAACGGAAATTCCAATAGCTACACCAAAAATTAAAATATGCTAAAATGCAAATAATGCAAATGTAAATGGAACCCAAAAGTTTCATGATTTTATAATTAAATTATTGTGCTAATGAAATCGTTAGTCCTTATGCCGTAAAATGTATGAATGTCAAATTTTACTCACCTGAATTCGTGAAAATCACGGTTATAATTAGGATTCGGTGGGAGAATTTGAAGGACGCCGCAAAGGTTAGCCAGTGAATGAACATGAAAAAAGAGAAAAACAGTCACAGAAATTAATTTTCAATGGAAAACGTCATTATTCTAATTACGAGGATAATAAATATTTAGTTAACAGTAAATTAAATATTTAGTTAATAGTAAATTAAATATTTAGTTAATAGTAAATTAAATATTTAGTTAATAGTAAATTAAAAATTTAGTTAATAGTCAATTAAATATTTATTAATTTGTATGAAATTTTTATTTATTAATGTGTAGAAATTTTAATTGATTAATTTGTAGGAAATTTGAATGTAGTAAAATTTTTTAAAAAATTATGTATGATAAGCTTAACTAGATTAACTGGAACGATAATTTATTATGCTTATATTATTATACGCTATAATTATTACAAGCTCAGAGTGATTTGTGTGCATTTTGGCCCGCCTCCCAAAGCGGGCTTTGTTTGAAGAAACGGATGATCTATAAGGGAAGATTCTCATCCAAAATGAAGGTATAAATGAGGATATCATGTAGAAGCTTTTATAGTATAGCCGGGAAAAAATAATATTCCCTTCATCCCCTCTCACAAATTCTCCCAGAAGGACATCAGTTGCTCAAATCCTCCTTATTTCCTTTCTCTTTACGCCAAGACACTGAAGAAAGCTTATCCGGTAACATATCCCCTTATGCTTCCTTTTATATTCATTATTTTTTTGTTGCAGAAAATATATAGACACCAATATATACAATGAAAAAAACTTTCTCCGCCCCCCCCCCCGAAAAAAGGAAATCCACTGCCTTAACAGCACCAGAGACGATTACGGGGATGTGTGTGCACATTTGTAAATAATTGAGCCGTTGTCAAATCACTGGGGAAAAATTGCAGACAAATGAAATAAGCTTGCTTATGGAAGCTCTTAATTTTTTAACAGTCCCCAGAAAAATGTGAAAGCGAAAAACGGAGAAAATTGGTTGAACAAGGAAAGAAAGCCGTGTTTTTATGTCGTTCATTGTAGTATTTTTTTTTTACCAAACTTTCTACTTTCTCTTTGCTGTAGACGATGTTTCCCCCAAGATATCATTCTTTCTCTCATCCTGTTCTTGGAAGATTGTAGGTCTTTGTCTTGGCATCTTTTCTTGGATCGTCTCCCTTTTTTTTCTCTGCGTGTACCTATACTTTTTTGCTTTTTTTCCCTCTTCCAATTCATCTCCGTCATCAACCACAAAGTGTTACACCAACGACGGCGTTTACCAGGAGAATATCTCATCCCTTCACGCAACCCGAGAGCAAAAGACAAAAAAAAACGAATGCGTCCAGGAAGAAATGAAGGCGACAATTCTCTGACTATACTTCAAAATTCCTTGCATATAAATAAGTAAGATGCTTGAAGTGAGGGAGATAAAGAGGACCCAAATGGAAGACACAATCAGGTCGACAAGGAACAAACAGCAAATGCCGCTGGAATTAAGGACAAGTGAAACTTACACAACAAACAGTGTTCAGGTTACTTAGCCTAAAAGTGTATTTTTTTCTTGTATTCTTCCCTGGATCGTGAGCATTAGCAGGACAACTGATTTGGTGTTTTATTATTTCTAAAATAAATGTGAATGTATATAAAGGCAAATGAACCCCGGAACGATTGTAAATGTTCGCTTACTCAAGAAGATTAAAACACGCAAAGACTAAAACAAAGGAGAGCAGATGAAAAACAAGGAGGATAAGAAAAATAAAACCAAAAGAGAGAAAGCGAAAAAAAGAAAGATAAACAAAATAAAACCAAAAGAGAGAAAGCGAAAAAAATAAATATAAGCAAAATAAAACCAAAAGAGAGAAAGCGAAAAAAATAAATATAAGCAAAATAAAACCAAAAGAGAGAAAGCGAAAAAAAGAAAGACAAAACAATTAAATAAAAATAAAAGACAGGCGACCAAGAAAAGAAACGAAACAAGGAACAAAAACCAGAAGAACAAGAAAGCAGAAAAAGTAGGACCAGGAACACAAAAGATGGAATAAGATGCCGAAAAAAATAAAAGAAGAAACAGGAACAACGAGACGAAACAAAGCAAGGACAAAATATATTAAACAAAAAGGCAGAAAATGGAGAACAAACAAAAAAATAAACAAAGTAGGGAAGAAAGAGAAAAATGAGAATAAACAACGAAAGACAGAAAAAAGAAATGAGAGAGACAAAAAAAATAGAAAATTCAACGAAAAGACATGTTCTAACCAAAAAATAAAGAGACAACTGGGAACAGCGGAAAATCAAGTGTAGTAGAGAAAGAAAAACGTGACGAGGAAAACCGAGAACGGAGGAGAATTAAAAGGAGAGAGAAAAAAGAGAAGAGCGAAAGGAGGCAAATTAAAGATAAAAAGATAGCAGAGAGATCTGATTCAAGAAAAGTATCGAAAATGTCGGTAGAACTGAGCAAAGAAATAATAAAGAGAAGAACGAAGAAGAATAAAGACAATAAATAAATAGGTAAATAAAATAAATAAATAAAATAAATAAAGAAGAATAAATAAATAAACAAAATAAATAAAGAAGAATAAAGCGAATAAATAAATAAACAAAATAAATAAAGAAGAATAAAGCGATTAAATAAATAAACAAAATAAATAAAGAAGAATAAAGAGAATAAATAAATAAACAAAATAAATAAAGAAGAATAAAGCGAATAAATAAATAAACAAAATAAATAAAAAGAATAAAGCGAATAAATAAATAAACAAAATAAATAAAAAGAATATAGAGAATAAATAAAATAAAGAAGAATGAAGATGAGAAATACGACATAAAGAAGAAAGAGAGGAGAGCTCAATATAAAAAAGGAGAGAGGCAGAAAAGGCGTGAAAAAATGAGATAAAGGAAAAGGCAAATAAGGGGGAAAATAGAGATGGAAACGAGAAAGCAGTGACTAAAATGTGAGAAAGGAAATGAAGGTGAAAAACTACCGGAAGAAATGCAAAGAATGCTACAGGGAAATAAAATAAAATGCGAAGGAAAAGACGAGGATGCGGGAAGAAAGTTGAAGAAAAAAGTAAGCAAAAAATAAAATCGACCCACTTCCACCTGCAGCAATAATGCTCAAATTCCGTATCCGCCACCATTTTCAGTGCTGATCAAGAAAAAGGGAAGAACGGAGGAAATAGAAAGTAGTTATATGTGTGGAAGGGGAAGAAAAGGATTCAGAAAAAGCAAAAAAAAAATGTAGTGGCATGAATGCTTCCGACCAGATATTAGTTGAGTGTGTGGAGAAGAACATAATGGCAAGAAATCACTACATACTACAGATATACCAGTGGCCCTTCCAACATTTCTCTCTGTCTTCTTTCCCCCGGATTTTCCCTTTAACTCCCACTTTTCTCCAGTAGTTTTGTGCCCGTAAAAAGGATTTCCTTTTTAAATCCCATCACATACAATCCCGTTACTCCACTTAATGGTAGTGGGTAGTATGCAAAGAAGAGGGAATGGATTCTTTTGGGGCTTTACTACTACTATTATTATCATCATCATTATGATTTTAAGACTAAAAATTTTTATTCAAGTAGATACCACTACCAAGTTGGAGGGGGAAAGGCTTGCGAGAGGGAAAAACATTCTATAGGAGACAGAAAAAAAACTTTGGTTGCCACCGGCATTTTTTTAAATCTATGGAGACAAGTTAAAAATAAAAGCTAAAAGTTGGCGGGTGTGTGCCGGGGAGGAAATCTCTGGGATTGAGAATTTTGGGCGGACTCGACTCTATTTTCTACCGTATTAGTCCATGGAGCGTGAACACTGGGAAATCAGACGGGGAGGTATATATAGGGGAATACGGAGAAAGCTGGAGAAAGCAAAGAATATATGTACACACGTTTGGACGGGAAAACAAGGGCAAAGGAAAATACAACAGCCAAATATGAAGACAGGAGAATAAAAGGAGACAAAAGGGAAAGCATATTAGGCGAGAAAAGAAGGAAATGCAGGAAGGACGAGACGGTATTGGGAAAAAGGGAGACAAATAGAAGGATAACAGAGAGAGAGAGAGCCAAAAGGAGAGCCACAGAAATATCCAAAGATGGAGACAGAGTCCGAGAGAGCCTGCAAGAGACAGTCAGAGAGAGACAGACAGCGACATAAAGAGAAGAAGATAGAGAAATAAAGAGAAAGCGACGCAATGGGAGAAAAAGAGAAATAAAGAGAGAGAAAGAGAGATCGAGAAATAAATAAAAAAGGATATAAAGAGAGAGAAAGAGAATTAGAGAGAAAAGGAGAGCAAGAGAAAGAGAGGGAGAGAATGTAAGAAAATGGTAGATAAGGAAAGAGAGAAAGAAAAAGGTAGCGAAAGACAGAGAGAAAGAAAAAGGGATAGAGAGAGAGAGAGAAATAGAGAGAGCAAGAGAGAGAGCAAATGAGAGAGAGCAAGAGAGAGAGCAAGAGAGAGAGAGAGAAAGAGAGGGACAGAATGTAAGAAAATGGGAGATATGAAAAGAGAGAAAGAAAAATGTAGCGAAA
>JAQGBT010003798.1:0-18433 GCA_034698585.1 Disparrhopalites patrizii | reverse complement strand
ATCTGAATTTTTGTTCTGCTTTCTCTGAATTTTTGTTCTGCTTTCTCTGATTTTTAGTTTTTCTTTATCTGAATTTTCGTTCTGCTTTCTCTGATTTTAAGTTTTTCTTTATCTGAATTTTAGTTTTACTTTCTCTGAATTTTTGTTTCGCTATCTCTAAATTATTTTTGTTCTGCTTTCTCTGAATAATTTTTGTTTTTGTCTCTAATTTTTTGCTCTGATTTCCCTGAATTTCTATTCTGCTTTCTCCGACTTTTTTGTGATGCTTTTTCTTTTAGTTTTTTTTTGCTTTCTCTGAATTTTCTTTCGACTTGTTCTGAATTTTTGCTTGTCTCTAATTTTTTGCTCTGCTTTCTCTGATTTTTTATTTGATTTTTTCTCGCTAATTCTCCAGCCTGTCCTAAATTTTTCCACGCTTTTTGGTTTTAGTTTTTTCTTCTCCCCTGCACATATTCTATTATCTTGCAATTTTCCCTACTTGCCCCCATTTTCCCGCATTTTTCTGTTTTTCCTCTGCAATTCTCCGGTATTATCCCCAACGTTTCCTGAGCTTCCTTCATTTTCACTGGGACTTTCTCCGTATTTTTCCTGCTCCTTTCTCCATAACGTGTGGACGCCCACTTTCTTTATCTTCATCTGCTAATGGGAATTTTTACTCCCGTTTTTCCACCTGGTGTTTTTTCCCCAGTTTTGTTTTTACAACTTTTCATTTCCGATTTACTGCAGGATTTTCACTGCTACTACCAAACAAGGAAGACCCGCCTCCTTTCCTTAAAAAAAGACTACTGTATATCTGGCTGAGAGGAAGTTGATTAATTTCCCTCCGACCTACTTTTTCATCCCTGGCTTCCCGCCCTTTACATTATGGAGAGAAAGAGCCCTGTAGCTTTGTGGACTTTTGCAGTGTAGAAAGTAAATGATTCATTAAGGCGAAGAGCCCCGAGCCATTCCTTGATTGCTCTCTCACTCAACTTGTCCATTTACGCCTCATTACCTCCTTCGCAATGGGCCTCTCCATTCCTTTGCTCTTTGCACACATTATATCCTTTTAACAGCTAACTTTCCCCAGGCACTTTTTCCCTCCTTATAAATTATTACGCCCTGCATCTCATTATTTCTCTCCCCCCCAAAAAAAGGAATTTGCACAGCACAACTCTGGCTTCCGAGGCGGGCATGTACGTGGAATAAATTCGACGGGGATAAGTCTATTTTTTTGGAATTCGATAGTGGCGCAATAAAATATAGATTTAAACGGCCACATTTTACTATATGTACTTTTATATATTATATGTTATATAGTATGTACTTTTATATATTATATTTTGATATATGTATATTTATATATGTATATGTGTGGAAATTTCTGGGGAGACTTGTCTGAGGAGAAAGCAAGACACAAATTTTCAAATATAAAATGAAAGGCACATGGAGAAACCGGAAATTTCTTGTAAATGTTTATGTTTTACAAGCGCGCAAACGTAAAATTTACGTTCTAAAATTTAATATTTACGTTAAATAATTTAAATAATTTGGTCATAAATAATATTTTATTAATTTGTAATAAATCATCTAAAAAATTTACTCCTGCATACAGTAAAAGTCTGTGCGGGTGCGCTTTGTAAATTGTAAATTCAACGTTTACATCAAATAATTTAAATAATGCGATAATATATGATTTTGTAATAAACATAATTTGCATACAACAATTTGGTAAAACTTGCGGATCCAGTAAAAATCTGAGCATGAGCACATCGTAAATTTAACATTCGTGCAAAATTATTTTATTTATTACAAATAATAATTTATTATAACTAATTTTGCAAATTTACTTGCGCATCCAGAAAATGTCTGCTCATGAGCGCATCGTTAACGCAAAATTGCAATTATAACAATTACCTAAAATAATTTAAATAATTTTGTAATAAATGATAATTTCTAATAAATAATTTTGCAAATTTACTTGCGCATCGTGTAAAAGTCTGCGCATGAGCGCATCGTCAACGAAAAATTGCAATTTTAAGATTTAAACATAATAATTTCCATAATTTTGCAAAAAATAATAATTTTATAATAAATAACTTCGCAAATTTACTTGCGCATCGCGTAAACGTCTGCGCATGAGCGCATCGCAAATGAGAAATCGGAATGTTAACATTTACGCAATATAACTAAAAAAATTGTAATGACTAATAATCAATAACAACTAACTTCGCAAATTTACTTGCGCATCGAGTAAAAGTCTTGCGCATGAGCGCATCGTTACTTGCGAAATTGGAATGTGAACAATCATGCAAAATAATTTAAATACTTTTGTAATAAATAAAAAAAATCTCACGAGCGCTTCCGAAATAAAGAATTGTAATTTTAATATTTACACAAAAGTATGTAAATAATTTTGTAATAACTATAATAATTCATAATAAATAACTTCCCAAACTTACTTGTGCATCCAGTAAAAGTCTGCGCATGAGCGCTAGTGACACCTTGCATGCTTCCGAGTATTTGGCTTCGCCATTCTTATTTTTGTATCCATCCGAAGCGGCGTTGTGAAGGGCGTCGGCGTCGGAGGAAAATACGTATGAGATTATTTGCTCATTCAGCAAGTCCAGGGACTGGATGGCTATAAAACAATTTAAAAAAATTAAAAATTAATATTTATAATTTATTTATTTCTGCAACAAAATAATTCTAACAGATTAAAATCTTAAATATAATTTCCATTGTCCATTTAGTATCATACGAATTTAATTGCTTTCTCTATGAGAAAAATTATTCTCCATGATTTGTCCAGATGCTCGGAGATGTTTTGATAACAAAGGGAACCTTCAAAGAAATCTTTTTTTGTCAGGTACAATTAATGACCATGAGAATCCCAATTTCTTGCTCCAAAGGAGAATCACGACGGACGGGAGCGGAAGAATGAGCAGAGCAAATATAAATCCTCAATTATCCACCGGAAATAAATCCAAAGGTGTCAATTCCTCTCACACTTGCTTTCACCCATTTAATTAACAATTATCGGGCCTTGGCGCATTGTGGCCAAAAATCCCTTTTTATATAAGAAAAATATATCCGAAGATTCCCGCCTCAGCTTCTTCATAATCTCTCTTTCCCCCCCAAATAATAATCTCTCCCCAAATCCCTTGTTACAACAACCCCAATAATTGGCAGTTGCTCCCAAAACTTTTTTTCTCTCTCGGCTAGTCACGTCATGTTGCGGAGAGAAACTTTTTCTTCTTGCTTGATTGAATACCGCCAAAACTCGGACTTTCCCCCTTCATCCAAAGTTTTTTTTGGAAGATATATACTTTCTCCAAAAAAATACCGGGATTCCCCCTTAACATTGTTTGTCTTATTCTTAGAAGAAAAATACAAAGCCCGGAAAAATAGCTTGGGGCAAAATCCAAAAATTTCTAAAATACTGCTGCTATTATAATATTTAATTTGTTACTGGTAAAAATCCCACTCCGAAATGTTTTCGATAAGTTCTGACATTCACTGAGATCCGATGAGGCCAATTAGCAGTGAAAAGTTTGGTCTTAGCCCGCACTATACTAGGCGGATTCCTCCCTTTTAAATTAGGCGAATTCATCCCTTCTAAATTAAGCGTATTCATTCCTTCTCCTGTTGAATCACTCTTTAAGCCAAACGGAAGAAGGCTATGATAAAGTCATAAAATCGTTTTTTTTACACTCTACAAGTAGAATTCACTGGGCGTAGACTTTGCTCGTCAAAATGATTTTTTTTTCTACAAAAAGGAAGCTTGAGAGGATAAAAAGTGGATATAATTAGACGTTAAGAACTTGTAGAGTCTCGTATTAAGAGGAGGTTTACTATAAAAACAGGGACGAGAGAGAGAGACGAAGTGAGAGAGAGAGAGAGAGAGCGGCTCCGTTATAAGTATTTCCCACTTGCTTGCACAGTGAAGATAGACATTCCACGCATATTTCGTCCCGGGTTTATTCTGGGAACATTCCCCCCCCTCAATCTTTACACATTTATTATTATCCACGCAAAGTATGCTTATTACTTGAGAGGAGTGGAAGAGAGAGAGAGAGAGAGAGAGAGAGAGAGAGAGTCGAAAAAAATCCATTAGCGCTCCTCCCCACCCAGTCAATAAATTAGGCGAGACAACCTCACTTGCACCTCTCTCTCCCTCCATTTCTCTCTCTCTCTCTCTCTCTCTCTGCCCGCCTCTCTCTCTTTCCTTTTATCTCTCCTTCTCTCTATCTCTCTCTCTGTCCGCCTCTCTCCGTCCTTTTATCTCTCCTTTTCTCTCTCTCTCTTTCTCTATCTCTCGCTCTCCGCCTCTCTCTCTCTCCGCCTCTCCCCCTCCTTTTATCTCTCCTTCTCTCTCTGTCGCTTTCTCTCTCCATCTGTCTCCTTCTCTCTCTTTCTCTTTCCCGTTTTCTCTCATTCTATCAATTTCTCCCCCTTTTATCTCTCTTTCTCTCACTTTCTCTCTTGCTTCTTTCTGTTTTTATCTCTATTTTTGTCCGATTCTCTCTTTCTCTTTTTATCTTTCTTTTTACCCAATTCTCTCTTTCTCGTTTTGTCCAAATCTTTCTTTCTCTTTTTATCTTTTTTTTCTCCGATTCTTTCTTTCTCTTTTTATCTTTTTTTTCTCCGATTCTTTCTTTCTCTTTTTATCTTTTTTTTGTCCGATTCTCTCTTTCTCTTTTTGTACAATTCTCTCTTTCTCTTTTAATCTCGCTTCCTTTCTCCGTCTCTCCTCTTTTCTTTCTCAGTTGCTCTCCCTTTCTCTCTTTCTATTTCACTTTCCCTCTCCTTTGTTCTTCGTCTCTTTCCCTCACTCTGTTTCCCTCTCAGTTTGTCTTCCTTTTTCACTCTTTGTATCTCCCACTTTATCTTTCACGTTGTCTTGCTTCGTCTCTCTGTCCTTCTCTCCCTTTCTCCATCTCTCTTTTCATTTCTCACTTCCCCTCTCTGTCATTCTCTCCTCCTCTCTATCTTTCGTATTCGATGTCATTTTCCCGCCGTCCCTATTTTGCTATATTTCACTTTCTCACTATTTCTTCCTTTTTCGTCTCTCTTTCTCTCTCTTGCTGTCAGTGTCTCCCATAGTCTGTCGCTTTCTCGGTCTATGTCCATGTCTCGCTGTCAATCTGTTCGTCTCTCTCTCACTTCTCACGCGTTATCTCTACATCTGTCTGTTTTATTGTTTGTCTCTTTATTATTTCTTTCTCTATTTCTATCCTTTTCCCACTCCCTTTCTCTCTTTTTCCCTGTCTTTCTCTCTCTCTCTCTTCCTCTCTGTCTGTCCTTTTCTTCTCTCTCTTTCAGGCACTTCTTTTCCCCCAACCTTTTACTCTTAAGCCTTAACTCGCTCTTAAGCCCAAACACAGGCTCAATCCGCCACTTAAGATATTAAAACCGATTTGTTATGGACAATACTTTTTAGGGAGAAAAAAACCGGGAAAATAAATTGCATAGTAATAGAGATATATCGGAAAGGAATTATGGTCGGGGAAAGCTAGATATAGGCATTAGAAGCACTTCGCATTCATTTGTAATGTAATTCTCTCCACAATCAATTACCTTTCTGTCTCTCCCTTTCGCTTCTCTCTATCTCGTTCTCCTTTAATTTCTCGAAATAAATCCATTTAAGATTACCTTTATTGTTTGGAAATATATATCCGTGAAAATATATTCAGAGTCCCTCTCGCCCTATTTTTCCCCTCGAAAAAAAACATTTTAGCATGGGCTGAAATATAAATTTTTGATGAAGAATTGACTATAATAAAATTATTTGACGTAGAATGGGCTGCATTAGAATCATTTCGGAAGAGTCAAATCATCCACCATATTTTCCGACGTCATAGCGAAGGATGTCAAGTTTGTGACCTCAAAAAATGAAACATTTTGTGGGCTACATATTTTGTATTTTGGTGGGTTTTGACAGCTCTCCTTATAGCTGACCCTGTAAGAGGAATGGGCTAAAAATAATCTCATCACCAGCCGTCGCCCCACACACAACGAGGCAAAAGGGAGGACGGGGTAACATGGACTATTCACAACAGCTTTTGAGAGGGACAGAGATGAGAGAGAAAAACGGAGAGAATGACCGAGAGAGATAGAAAAATAGAGAGAGAGAAAGAGAGACCAAGAGAGACAGAAAAGAGAGCGATGCAGAGAAATAAAATGAGAGAAAGACAAAGAGAGAGAGAGAGAGAGAGAGCGAGAGAGAGAGAAAGAGAGAAAATAGAGATACATAGAAATGTGATTTATGACAAGACCGTCATAACTCTTTCGAAAGAAGTGGGAAAATTGTGAGAGGCATCTGAAGGAGCCCTTTGACTCCGCAATGTAATTCTCAAAAAATTATTTCTCCCCACAAGTCCTCGTCTCTCTATTTTTGTCTCGCCCTTTCTCGCTTTTCCTTTATTTCTCTCTCTTTCCCTTTATTTCTTCCTCTTTCCTTCTCTCGATCTTTCTCTCTCGCTCGCTCCTTCGCTCTATCTTCCTCTCTTCTTTTTTCTCTCTCATATGTCGCTCTCTTTCTCTCTATCCTTCTATCTACCTCTCTCTCTTTCTCCCTCATGTCTCTCTCTTTCTCTCTTATCTCTCTCTTTCTCTTATTTATCTCTCTTTCTCTCTCATCTCTCTCTTTCTCTTATTTATCTCTCTTTCTCTCTCATTTCTCTTTCCTTCTCTCTCTCTCTCTCTCTCTCTCTTTCTCTCTTGTCTATCTCTCCTTCCCTCTATCATTCCCTCTTTTCCTCTTATTTCTATCTCTTTTCTTCTCTATATTCTTCTCTCGCTCCTGCTTTCTCTTTCTTTCTCTCCTTCTCTTTATCGTTGTCTTTTCCGCTTTTGCTATCTCTCGCTGTTTTCATTTCTTTCTTTCTCCCATTTTCGTTTCTCTCTGCTTCTCTCTCTTCTTCTTGTTCCTCTCTTTCTCTCTCTCATTCTTTCTCTCTCCTTCTCTTTGCTTCTCTCTCTTCTTCTCTTTCTATCTCTCATTCAATCTACATTTTTCTTTGCTTCTCTCTCCTTGTTTCTCTATATTTCACTCTCTCTTTTTCTTTGCTTCTCTCTAATTGTCTCTATCTCTCTCTTTCATTTTCTCTCATTCTCTCTCCCACCTTCTCTTTCTCTATCCCTCTTTCTCTCCGTCTCTCTCTTCTTGTCTCTCGCTGTCCCTCTTTCACTCTCTCTATCATTCTCTCTCTGCCTGTCTGTTTTTACTTCTCTTTCTCTCAGCTTCTCTCTCTTCTTGTCTCTCGCTGTCCCTCTTTCACTCTCTCCATCATTCTCTCTCTGACCGTCTGCTTCTCCCTCTTCTTGTCTCTCCCTCTCACTCTCTTTCACTCGCTCTCATTCTCTCTCTGACCTTCTCTCTCTCTCTCTCTTGATCTTGCTATTTTCTCTCTCTCCTTCCCTTTCTCTCTCTTCCCACTTCTCCTTCCTTGTATTGTGCCTCCAAATGAGATTCCATCCTAGTTCCAAAGGGAAAAAAGAATAAATGGGAGATTGTAACTTAATAAGTGTGGAGGAAGATTAGGATTAAAAAAAATACAAGGATACAAGCCTATACCATGGCATATCCGTCCTGAAGGTGAAATACGGCCTTAGTAAATAATAGAATAACCTTTTATTCCCCCTGCATATTCCCCCGTCTCTCTCCCATTGGAATGTGGGATGGGAAGAAAACTTTCTCATTTATCTCCTCCTTTTCTCCTTATTATTTTTTATCCTGGATAAAAAAATAGATTTGTTTGCAATTGGAAGGTATATAAGAGCCTGGGAAGGACTTTTTATTTCCTCGGAGGAGTTATGAATATTTTATTGAATGGGTCTAACGGTTTTTTTTTCTTTTTTTTTTGCAACTATCGTGGGAGTATGTACAGGGTGGTCTGGAGAAATTTGGAATGTTGTAAGGATAGGCTCTATGGAAAGGGATATAAATCTATATTGAGGATAAATGGGACCACCCTGTACATTCTATGGTTCCTTTCTGGGTCAAAAGGCATGGGATAAGAATAAATGAATAGAAGGAAAGGAGAGGGAAAGGTACACATTTGCTGGGCCTGGAGAAAGACATGGAGGAAAATGAGATTTCCAGGAGGAAATGAAAACATTTCCGGGGACTTTTATCTCTTCCATTCAGTCGTAACTATTAATTTCGGAGCTCGTCTTTCCTCCGTTTGAGCTCAAAAGGAATTGGAGATGATGCTTTCCTCGTGTCTCCGTGGCATTGTGTGGCTCTTATCAAGTTCACAAAGCCCTCCTTTCTAATCGTCTCAAGTGTCCTCACACAATTGTCATTCAACAGAAATTTCTTTTTTCTTACACACCTTTTTTTCTGCAAAAATACATAATGTCGGTTTTCTAAAATATTGCTATTTCCTTCGGGAATTATGTCGATTTTCCGAAAAAAACCAAAAAATATGTTCAAATTAAAATTTTGAGTGTATATCGACATATTCTCTGTTTAGTTTAGAAAATAATTTCCACTTTTATTGGAGACAATTGTAAGTTTGTTTTAAACAACAATTGCAGTATTTGTTTGGGAACCAATTCTCGCTTTTTTGAGAAAATATGTTCATTTTCTTGGGACGATACGTGGCTTTTTTGCAAGTACATTTGTCTCTTTGCTTGGAGAAAATGTCTCGATTTGTTTCGGAGAAAACGCCTCGTTTTTTTGGAAAAACAATCTCGCTTTTTGGGGAAATATTCTTACTTGCTTTTTAAAAATGTTCTTTTTTTTGGAAAATAATCTTGCTTTTCTTTGAAAATATTCTTACTTCTTTGGGAAAAAATTTAACATGCTTTTGCAAATTTGTTTGAAAGACAATCTTGTTTCTATTGGAAAATATTCTCGCTTTTCTTCGAAAATGTTCTCGTGTTTCTTGGAGGAAAATTCTCCACTTTCTTCAGGTATCAATTTCGCACTTTCTCCGGAATATGTTTTAGCTATCTTTTGATACATTTCGCCATGCTTTGTTTCTTTGAGAAAAATCTCTCGCTTTCTTTGGAAAAATATATCCGTTGATTAAAACAATAAATTCAAGCTTTGTTTAGTCTAAAAAATATTTCGCTTTCTGTAGGCAAAATGCCTCGCTTTCCTTAAGAGATAAATGCCTCCCTTTCTTTAGAACAAAAATGCCTGGCTTTCATTACACAAAAAAAGCCTCGCTTTCTTTACATCAAAAATGTCTCGCTTTCGTTGCAAGAAAATGGCCCGTTTTTTCTCCAGAACACAAATTACTTTCTTTTGGGAACACATTTCTATTTTTCCTTCGGAGAAAGTTTCGTTTTTTAACATTTTAAACATTTTTTCTATTATTTAATAAAAAGCTTCCGCTTGTTTGAAAAACAATTAGCCCTTTCTTTCAGAACATGTTGGGTTTGTCAGAGAAAAATTTTGCTTTTCTTTGAGAAAAATATCCCCTTTTTAGACCACAAAAATTTCCCACTGGCAAAAAAATAAACGTCCATTTTTTCCTCTCAAGCATCTCCTTCTTTTTTTGGGGGAAATACATGTCTCCTACAGAAAAATCCCATTCACCTTTAATATCAGTCCCAACCCATTCCCATCCTACTCAGGTCCCAGCCATATGAAAAAAAAACCATTTCATCCCCTAAAAAGTATATCCCAAAACCACATTTGCAGAAGCCCCCCGTAGGTGAGAAATCAATAGAAAAGATAATAATAATTCCAGACTCGCAGCTGCCCCCGCACACACACGGCTCTCTTATTACAGTCCAGGCCATGGAGTAAACATTGGGAGGTCCCAATAAAAAATGAGTACACTATATCCCGTATATACTCTTTACAGAAAATAAAAAAAATGCGAAAAATCGGGGGTCTCTTTATTTTGTAGGACGACCGTTATATTAAAGAGGTAATGCCCTCCTCATGACCTCGTCCCTCCCCCATTGGCAAGAGTGACCTACTTCCCTTTCACAATTGAAAAAAAAAAAAGATTGTGAAATTCTCTATTACGTCCATCCCTTCTTTTTTTTTGCTACAAAAAAGAGGATAGACTTGCCAGTGCCATAGAAATTGCCTCCAAAAAAGGCATGTTGACTATCTGCCCATACATTGTGATATAGACCTGCCATTACAGAGGGTGCGCCATGCCTTATAAGGGCCGTTTAAATACAGTTGTTTCCCCTAATGGAAAGGAATTTAAGGGCTAAAGAGCCCCAGCGTTCGCCAATGCATATTTTATTGTCGCCCCCGTAATGATTGGTCCTGTTACAACAATTATGGAGGAGGAGACTGAAATTACTCGGTAATGTGTGATACAAAGTGTATTAGTAATTGTTTTAGTTAATTATACAATTATGGAGGGGAAAGGCATTCATTTTCTCAGGAATATTCCGGTCATTAGGCGTAGCATTATTGGCTGTAGAAAGGGTTGAAATTGCCCAAAATAATCTACAAGGAACACCTGAGGGCGTTGGAAAGCCCTTTTGGCATTTTTAATGGGCCGTCGTTAAAAGAAGATATTTCCGGGAAGACATTTCCTTATCAGTTTACTCTTTTGTCCCGTTTTTATAGGGCGATGACGGATCTTGAAAACCCCGGGAAGAACCGGGGATTTTTGGATAAACAAGGTAAATGTATTAAAAAGGTTGAAAAAAAAAAGGATTTTGTCAATAACAGGGTTTTTCTCGGTCCTGGAAGGGATAATTTCCTCCCCGAAAAATGTGGGTTTTCCCCGTAAAATGTGGAAAGATTTTTTTATGACCGGGCGAAAACAGGGGAATATCGGAGAAACGGGTTGGCTCGCAAATTTATGGCCGGGAAGAGCTAGATGACACGTCCTTTTATGGGCTTGTCTATTTTGTTTGGAGGGGAGGGAGGGAGACTGGGGAAAAAGTCGTTTCGGGTTTTATGATGGTTGTCAAGTTCATTTTTCTCCGGGCGCTTTCGGTGTAGTCAGAGCTACCGGGATTTAATTGACTATTTAGGCGGGTTAATGACTCGTGTACTTCAGTCAAGGAGGCAAGATGGGGAGCAAGAGAGATTGAGAGAGAGTCATTGAGCTTCTTTGTTGGTGCTCTTCAACGTTTACGGTCATTGTCAGCCGACAGGCAGGGAAATGTTTAAAGAAAATGTCTATCTTTTGTAACAAAATATTTGGGCGTTTAATTAATAAATTAGCGGTCGTATAATTAATACAATTGTGGTAGTTTTTAATTAATACATTTGCGTTCGCTTAATTAATCAATTTGCGGTCGTTTCATTAATAAATGTGAAGTCGTTTGATTAATAAATTTGCAGTCGTTTAACTAATAAATTTGCATGTGGTTTCGTCAAACAAATTCGATTAGCACATGTTTATGTAAAAACTCAGCGCGTGAACATTCTTTATATTTTTTTATTTATTGATTTTCCGTAAATAAAAAAATAGCAAATTTTTTTACACGCTGAGTTTGGACAGAAAAATTTAATAATAAAACCACCGCAAATTTAATAATGAGACAACCGCAAATTTAGTAATGAAACAGCCGTAAATTTAGTAATGAAACAACGGCAAATTTTTTAATCAAACGATAGCAAATTTATTAATCAAACGACTCCAAATATTTTATTCAGACGTTTCCAAATTTTTAATTTAAAACAGTCCAAATTTTATAACCAAACGTCTAAAAATTTGTTATTCAAACGACTTAAAAATTTGTTATTCAAACGATGAAAAATTTGTAATGCAAACGATTAAAATTTGTTATTCAAACGACTAAAACTTTTTTATTCAAAGGACTCTAAATTTGTCAATGAAACGATTCCAAATTTATGAATCAAATTTATAAATCAGACTTCCAAATTTGTAATAAAACGGCTCAAAATTTGTCAATCGAACGACGTCAAGATTTTCAAAATCAGGCGACTCTGAAAATTTCTGAATCAAACGGCAAATTTATAAAGGAAACAATTCGAAATTTGCTAATCCAACGGCAACTTTATGAAGAAAACAATTCCAAATTTGCTAATCAAACCACTCGAAACTTAATAATACCCGAATGACCATGCATTCTCGGGATATTGTACGACCCCAGGAAAAAGCCCGGGCAGCGTGTGAATCACCAAGTAATCACGTGACATCAAAGGGAAATGCGGAGAGACAAAAAGGACACGGAAAGGAATGGACTCCAGCCCACATTTTCTCCATTTGTATTTATGTGATTATTAAAGCCAAGGCCTTGCCACAAGATGTGTGCGCCCACAAATAAACATGAGAGAGCTTTGAGACACCAAAATGTTCCTTTGAAGCACATACAGGGCAATTTTCTCTCTATTTTTTCCCTATTTTTCCAACAGGAGTTCGTGACGGTAGGCATTTCTCCCTCAAAGCCTATCTCCATCTCCAATTCTCCCTCTGCCTGGCTGATTTTAAACGCATTTACTCCTTTTTTCCTGGGTTCAAATAAGAAAAAAAAATACATACGCCGGAGTTTCCTATCTTATCTTATAAAAATTCCCCTAAAAAATACATCTCTCTCTCTCTTTCTTTCCCTCACTATTGAACATGTAGCCAGTATCTGGAGCCGAAGGACCAAGTGGGTTTTTGCCTCTTTTTATGTTTCCACACACGCAATCCTTAATTATAGTAACCAGGCTTCCAGCCAACCCTTAACTTTCTACTTCCCAATTTTCTTTCTATCACTATTCTCCCTCTCTCTCTCTCTCTTCTCTCCCTTTTTTATCTCTCTCACTGTCGTTTCAGCTCTTTTTTTCTGTTTTTCCTCTCCCTTCCTCTCTTTATTGTTCTTGACTTTCTCTCTGTCTCTCCCACTTTCCCTATTTGTCCTATTTTTCATCTCTCTCTATTTCCTCTCACATTTACCTTTATTTCTCTCTTTTTCTCTTTATTTATTTCTCTCTTTTTCTGTTAATTTAATTCTCTCCTTTTCTATTTATTTATTTCTCTCTGTTTTCTCTCTTTATTTATTTTTCTCTCTCTTTTCTCTTATTATTTATTTCTCTCTCTTTTCTCTTATTATTTATTTCTCTCTATTTTCTCTTATCAATTATGTATCTCTTTTCTGCCTTTATTTATCTTTATTTATCTTTTTTATCTTTATTTATCTTTTTTATCTTTAATTATTCTCTCCATAACAGCACCATTTATAACAGCATGTTCTGAATAACGTCAGGAAGTTCGCCGCACCCTGTACATGGAATACATACTAATTGTGTTCTCTATGACAGCATTACTTTTATAACAGCGAAATTTTGGGTTCCCTTGGATGCTGCTATAGAGAGACTCCACTGTATCTCTTTTAACTGTATTTTCCTCTGTTTTCTTCTATTCTCTTGCTTTCGTCTCGTCCTATTTTTCTCCTCAGTTCTCTCTTTCGTTTTTCTTGTATGTTCCTCTGTCCTTTGTCGCTCTTCCTCTCTCTATCTCCTCAATTGTCTCTCTTTTGCCTCTCTCTCTTCGGCATTGTCTATCATTCTCTCTCATTTGGCTCTTTGCCGTTCATTTCTCTCCATTGTCTCTCTGTCCCCTCTTTCTTCCTCCTGCCCCTTTTCTTTGTGTTTCTTTCCTTTTTCTCTGTTTTTCTCTCTCCTCTTGTCTCTGCTCTTCCTATCTCTCTGTTTTCCTCTCGCTCTTTGTTTGTCTCTCTGTCTTCCAATTTTTCTCTCTTTTGCTCTCTCGGTTCCGTCTCTCTCTCTCTCTCTCTCTCTCTCTCTCTCTCTTTCTCTTCGATTTAAATTATGTTCCGTCTTTCCCTTTTTGTTACTCTTTCCTCTCTCTTTCTTTCGCTGTATTTTCTCTCTCTTACCCTGTATTCGCTCTCTCTTGTGTTGTCTCTCTTTTCCCTCTCTTGCTGTTCCTCCACCAAACTTCTTCCTCTCTTTCTCCCCCTTGTCACGGTCAGACACAGTCCAATACACGTGGACAGGTACATTCCCGGGATGCTTGAAGCCAAAAATGGGAGACGAGAAATTTGTGAGAAAGCAAGAGAGAGAGAGAGACTGTGAAAAGGGAGAAAAGCATGACTATAGAGGGAGAATTGGGGAACTAATGCATTGGACTGGAGATCCGTGCAGAAATGTTTGGAGCCGAAGGGAAGGAAGGGCAGAAAAAAAACTTGTCTCTCATTTCCCATTCAAGTCACACCATAAATTAAAAGAGAGAGACAGCCTGTAACCAAAGAGGACGGAGGAGATGAGGGAAGAAGTGCGAGATGAGTTCCTCGACGTACTTTTCCAAGGACCAACAAATTTCCCCTTCATCAGCCTCCTCCCAGCAAAAAAAAAACCAATCACATTTACTTTCTCAAGAATACAAAATTTGTATTCTCTTGCAAGTTTATTTCCCAATTTTTCCCTCTCCCTTTTTTCTCTCAGTTTTGTCTCTAATTGTCTCTTTCACAGTCGACTCTCCCTATACCGGCCCTCCCTATACGAGCATTTACTCTATAACAGCGGTGCTGAATCCCCCATACAACTTTACCATTTAAAGTGCGCTCTCTATAAGAGCATTCCCTATAATAGGAGTTACTCTATAACAGCAGGGTATTTTCTTCCCTCGGGCACATTCCTCTCACTATAACAGCACTTTCTCCCTATAAGGGCATTAGAGCCTAAGTCAGGTATCCCTTCAACATTAACCTTTTCTCTATAACAGCACCGGAACTTTATATCAGCACAATTTCCTTCTTTTCTCATTAAAATGTACATAATTACACCAAATTGTACAAATATTGGTAGAATTTGGAAAATTATCAAAGTTAAGCCTGAAAATAATCTTAATTAATTATTATTGATATTTTTTTAACTAAATTCTCTATACCAGGAGTTCGACTTTTTCTGGTGCAGATAGGGTGCTGTTATAGAGAGAGTGGACTGTATGTGTTTTTCTCTCTTGCATTGGCATATCCCTCTTCGTCTACCTTTTTTGGAACCTTTTTTGTTACTTTGCAACAATAACAACTTAATTGCGTTGGTACAGACGCTGACATAAATGGGTTTTAGACAGGATTTGTGGCGCGGAGGTTTGAACTTTTTTTTTTGATTTTATACCTTTTTCGAAATGGAGATTTTGCTTGGCAAAGGCTTGGGTGAAGGCCGTGACGATTTTCGTATGCATTTGACCCCCTTTGGGACTTAATCCCACGGGAGCGGGCATTTGTGTCTCCTCCGAATCCCCCAGATCTCCGAATAGAACCAAATCTGACGGGGTAACTTGCTGCCCATTGAGACGGAGCTTCCCGTTTGGAGGCTCCGTCCCGGGATTCGGAGGGCCTGGAGAAGTTGAAGGGACATCCGTGATGGTGACGGTGACGTTTGCCGGGTGATTATCGGGGTTACCCGGGATGGAACGAATATTTGCGTCCTCTTTCATGCTGCCATTTGTGGGGGGTTTCTCCGGTAATTTTTTACGGGCACTCCCGGAAGGACCCGGAGCCACGTCGCTCCCGGATGCTCCGTTATGATTTGGGGGGATATTAATCAACGGTGGATTTCTGGAGAATAATCCACCCACCACAGAACGGACGGCCGGGGGACCACCTTTCCCGGGTATTTCCTTCATATTTCCGGCTTTTTTGTTTATTTAACCATCATTTTTCCAGGGAACATTTATTACACTTTATTCACGGCACTTTGGGCGGGGATTTGTCTCTTGGGCATTTGATTGGCTCGACGGATTTGAAAGATATTAAGTTTTTTTTACTATTCAATTTTATGTCGCCTTGAGTTTTGGAAAACAATCAGAAAATTTTCTGGTGTCTAAATTTGTTTGCCACAATATTTATTGTGTCAACATTTAGCGCCACCGAATTTGTTTTGTCAAAATTTAGCGCCACCAAATTTATTTTGTCAAAATTTAGCTCCACCAAATTTGTTTTGTCAAAATTTAGCTCCACCAAATTTGTTTTCTGAAAATTTTGCGCCACAGTATTTATTATGTCAAAATTTAACGGCACCGAATTTGCTTTGCCAAAATTTAGCGCCACCAAATTTGTTTTGTTCCAATTTACTGCCACAATACTTGTTCTGTTTAAATTTGCTCCGACAAAATTTATTTCGTCAAAATTCACTGCACAAAATTTGTTTCTTCAATATTTTCTGTCACAAAACAAATTTTGCCACATTTTAATGCCACCCAATTTGACAAATCAAAATATGCTGTAACTAAATTTGTTTTTTTCCAAATTTGCTACAACGAAGTTTCGTTGTCCCAATTTAGCTGCAACAAAATTTAAATCGCCAAGTTTTGCTGCACAAAATTTGTTTCATTAAAATGCACTGCCACAAAATTTATTTGGTCAAAATTTAGTGTCACAAAATTTGCTTCACCAAAATGTACTTGCCACAAATTTCGTCAAAATTTACGGCCTAAAATTTGTTACGTCAGATTTGTTGCCACAAAATCTATACCGTTAAATATTACTGCACAAAGCTTCTTTTGTTCCAATTTTCTGCATCAAAAATTAGTTTTCTCCAAACTTGCTGCCACACAATTTACTTCCCAAAATTTGTTCCCCAAAATTGTTGCCGAGTCGCCCAAATCAACGAGCCACAAAATGTATTTCACTAATATTTGTTGCCACAACAATTGAAGCAATAGATGATTCTCCAAAAATTGATATCACCATTTGTCCCTTTAAAAATCCTCACAAATTCCCTTTTAACTCGTCTCCGTTTTGTCTCCAAAACTGTCTTTTCCACAATCATTCATTTCCCCCAAAAACTTTTTCACCATCCTCCTTTCACCTGCACCATTCAAATAGCCTTACACAGCTTCAAAAGTCTTCAAATAGCGTAAAATAGCGTAAAATATCGTCAAATAGCGTCAATTATCTCCAAAACAAACCATTCACAATTGCAAAGAGAAATTCCGAGAATAAAAGTTTCACTCCTTCCCCTCATGGAAGAATTCCCACTTAAATGAGGTGAATATTACAAATAAAAATCACTGTACAAATGATCCAATCCTTCCTCTATTTATCCTTGTGGTGGACCAACACTGCTCCGTCTGCCTCCACTCGCCAGAGCACAATAACAATAATTCCAGCCCCTCACAAAATGCCACACTGAGCCACATCTCTTCATCATCCTCCTCCTTCACTCCCAGCCACAAAATGAGCCCCACTATACAGTCTCATAGCCCCTCGAAGATACCTTTGAGTACATGAGATGAAGAAAAAGACGACTACGAAGACCAAAAAGAAAGGTATGCGGGAAGAGGGAAGAGCCAGGAATTCTCTGTCTTCTCCTTATTTTTTTTTTGCTCCTTGCCAAGTCTCTTGAAACATGTGTAACAAAAAAAAAAGCTGACGTATTTGAATCCTCTATTTAAGTACTCAAAAAAAATTGTTCACAATATTCATGCTTTTACAATGAAATCTCAAGGAAAGACATGATTCTGTTCTCAACAAAGGGAAAAAGGGCTGGGAAAACTTATTCCATTTTCTGAATAATCAATTAAACGGGACAAAACGTAGAAAGAGAACAAAATAAAAATAAAATAAAAATGATGTTAAAATAAAATAAAAATGATATTAAAATAAAATAAAAATTCGGGGGCATTGTTATACCCGGAAATAATATACAATATTTATATATATGTACATATATGTATATATAAATACAATTTTACCATTTTACGATTTTATTATTATTATTATTATATAATGTGCTCAATGAAAATGGGGATAATGTCATCCCGTTATATAGCATAGGAAATTCTGAGCAGGCAAACACACCCACACACTTGAGAGGGAACACTTGTTCAAATATTATTCATAATTAGCCCATTTTTTCTCCTCGGCCCACCCTCTGTAATTCCCTGCCATTCCTTTTTTTTCTCTCTCTCTTTCTCTCTTTAGTTTTTTCCTCCTCTCACGCTTTAATGTTTTGCCGCAGAATTGCAGATGATGAACAGTTATTTTTCTCCGTTCGTGCATGAACTACAGCCTGTAGGGAAATTTCTGAGAGAGAGAGAGAATAGCAAAAAAAAAGTATTTCCAGCTCTCGTCTTGCAATAATGCTTCTCCTTGGGAAGACTAAAAAGTATTGCAAAAAATGATGAGAGGCAAAAACCGGGGCTTCATGAAAGAGTTTCTTTCCTATATAAGGCTTTGGGTGGATGAACTCGCATTTTTTTGGGGGGTTCACAATTCAACAATGATGCTGTAAGCAACAATGTAGTATCTCTCTACACCTGCCTCTGTAATAATATTATATCTGTTTTTTTACAGGCGGTATTATTTCCTTTGTGCAGGCCGCTTTGTGTGAGGAGGCGAATTTTCAAAGGATTTATTTTATTTTTGGCTTCATTTTTTCCCTCTTTGAAAATTCTTTTATTTCTATTTCCGTTGAACTAATCAAATTTTACTTTGGCGCTTTTTCTATTTTCATTTGTTCAGTATATAGTTAGGTTTTAGCCCATGGCATACCCGAGAGATGCCCTGTGTATTATGTCACACCTGGGTAACTGTCCCT
>JAQGBT010003797.1:0-18440 GCA_034698585.1 Disparrhopalites patrizii | reverse complement strand
CTCGGGGGGGTTTGTAAACACCGTTATAGTGCGAAAACCGTTATAAGGAGGTCCGTTATAGAGAGAATTGACTGTAATAATATTTTCGTGGAGAGTGACACCATTTTTTTCTAGGGGGCAACATGCGAGAATAATGCGTAAAGATAATCTGCCTTCGGGCCATACAATATTGTATGTGTGTACATACATGCATACATACATGTGTATACACATCTGTATAGGAGCGAATAGAATATAAAGACTACACACACGTATTGGATGTTTTTTTTAAAGTACATGTTGTATATAAAGAAAGTGAAATTTATTCCACCTTTGGGACACAGCAAATATTTATCAGGATCAGAAGACATTCGTTTTTTTTTTTTTATTATTTAAAAAAAACTAAGGCCAGGAAAAAATGTTTCCCTAGGATTTGCTGTATATATAACGTACGCTTATGGGAAAGTACAAAAAAAAAAGGAAATCTGAGGATACCCTATAGAGGATATAGCATCATACAATGGGAGATTATTGTGTGAGAGTCTCTCCATTCCTAGTTCTTACGACCCCCATGAGCATAATTATTTCCATACAAGTATAAATATGGCTGGAAGGAGTGATTAATGACAAAATATGAACTGTATGCGCTACGACTACTAGGACAGTGTGGAACTACAATGTCACTCCTAAGGTTCAAGTGAAATATTGTGTGATTTGGGGTATTTTGTGTATAAATGGTGGATGAAAGATGATAAATGACATTTTAATTAATGAGTCTTCACTTTCTTTTTGTGGCAGTGCGGGAGGTCATACTATGCCGGCAGCTTCTTCCATTAAATGGGTGATCGTCGCCAACCCGGATTCGGATGAAAATACAAGTAATTACCGCAGCGGGGACAACTACGTCTGTTCCGTGGCCCTCGTCGCTCGGTCAGCGGGATGGAAGACGATTATTATTGGACAGAAATTGAACTGTTGTCAGTAAGTGACTCTTTTCATCCTGTTTTTTTTCTTAAATTTGATCCTTTTGTTTTTTCTTTAAATCTTCCTCCAAAACAAAATCATTTCTCTCTCCTCTCATGCCCTCGATTTTTTGACAAAAAAACGAGCCATAAAGGGTATATGAAGGGTGTCAAAGAAAAACAATGCTTTATTAAAAGGAAGAACTAGTAAAAGGGGAAAATTGGAACTTTTCCTATTTAATTCAAAAATGCATTCCTATATTTACCTAAATGCAAAAAAAAAACATTTTTTTTTATTTAAGTTTGGTGCCAAGGTTCAATTTGTTCCTGTTGTATGACAATATGGGGGGAAAATGTGCACAACTTCTTTTCAACTTGAAAGGAAAATAACAGTAATAATGCGTACCGAATGAGAGAAACTACCAATAATGTTAACCTCCTTCCTGTCAACATGTAGTTTTTTTTTTCATTGCCTTCATTTTCCCTTTCTTTGTATGTGCATATAGGAGGGCTTTAATAATAATAATAAAAGTACATTCATATAACAATGGAATCAATTTATATTGTATATGGAATGCAAAAAAATGAAATTAAGCTCAATTTTACAAACGCCATCTGTATTACTAGGTTACCGCATTCCTCTTTTATTATTGTCTTTTATACATTTCATATTCCAATTTTATGCATCTTTTTTACACACTTGTCCCTCTCCCAATTAATTTTATTTTGTCCTTAACGAAACAAAACAAAAGTAAAATATACTTTGTATGCACATGAGTACGTACGTACACACAAATCTTTATTGCTTATTAATAATTTGTATAAGAGGAATCGGGAAGAAAACAAGATACTAGCGGGAACCACATAAAGACGTAGGAAGTATTTCGTACATCAAGCAATGTTTCAGGATATAGGCCCTGTGTACCATAAAATAAGAAAGTTTTTTTTTCTTTTTTAATCTGTCATCCTCATTGTCAGCTTTTGCTCCGAATAAGTGAGAATTTGTATTTGTTGTTACACAAACTCACACCCAAACTCTCGTGTTGTTCATGCACTTAAGAATAAGTGTCAAAACAAATATTTAAAGGGAAAATGATGATTTTTTCCCCTCTTACGTTCATACTATGCATATATAACCTTCAATGGATATGAAGTGAGGGAAAACATGCTATTTTGCCCCTTTTTACCATGTGATGGACTGCATGTGA
Source organism: Disparrhopalites patrizii (assembly GCA_034698585.1). Taxonomy (NCBI): domain Eukaryota; kingdom Metazoa; phylum Arthropoda; class Collembola; order Symphypleona; family Sminthuridae; genus Disparrhopalites; species Disparrhopalites patrizii. Next base: position 16,291 of record JAQGBT010003797.1, on the reverse strand, counting down.
GAGAGTTGGACCGGCGTGCAAGATAATAGTGATAATAAAATGCACTCTACAAGATTAGGGTGCTAAGACAGGTAGGGGTAGATGCTGAAGCCAGGAAGAAGGTGAGAAGAAAGGATTGAAGGAACATAACGGCTGAACTTGACCTTTATTAAATGAATTGAAAGAAGAAGACACTTTATTCCAGTGGCAAAAAAAAAAAATACCAGATGCAGTTTTGACTGCATGCGAATTTTCTTCTTCAATCCTTTTATGTATGTTGCTCCTCAAAACATTGTAAAGAGACACTTGTCTGACTAGTTTTTTTCTTCTCTCTCACTCTCTTCCTCTCTCGGTCTCTCTCTTTCGTTCTCGCCCTTTTTTTCTCTTTCTTTCTTTCTGTATCTCTCTTTTTCTCTCTCTTTCTTTCTTTATACCTCTGTGCCGCTCTTTCTTTCTGAATCTCTCTCCATTTCTCTCTCTATCGCTCTTTGCTTTGTCTCTCTCTTGCTCTCTTATTCTCTTTTTCTCTCTGTTTAGTTCTCTTATCCTCTCTCTCTCCTTCTCTTAGTTTCATTCACACAGTAATCTCTCAAATGTTGTCATGAAGAGCTTCTTCCCACCTCCTCAGGAAAGTTGAACTCTTTGAACACACACGGAGTATTCGTATGTCTTAGCTATTGATTTAACGGATATTGGCAAAAATCCCTATCTTCTATGCATGTTTAAAGTATAGATCATCCCATGCACAGAACAGCATTCACTCGATGATTGTTGGCTCTCAAATGCACTATTAGTGAGTAGTGGGAAGTGTTGAGGTGAGTATATATGTACATATGTATGTACTAGTATACTTCACACAATAGCAGGTAGTATACGATAAAATAATAAGGGTGTTCGCGTGTGGTAAATAATATCCTCTCCCAAGACTTTGGTGCACTTTTTATATGGGAGAAGATCTATAGAAAAAAAGACTCTTCTCATTATCATTATCAGCCTAACCGTTTTTTCTATGATAATATAATTATATATCTTATTATTATTAATATTTGTTGAACCCCAAACATGATTTATGCTGGTGTGAATTGCGAGTTCGTTTTTTTCCCCTGCACAAAATGCATATGTGACTGGATAGAATGAATGTACATTGTGTACGGGACAACGAAGAAGGAAGAGAAAGAACAAGTTCAATATTCATTAGATTGAGGAATAAGCAAAAAATTGTAGCTATCTGGTTATTATTGTTTTAAATCAGAATGATAATGAAGAAATATGATGTGCCCAGTGCACATACAAAGGATGGGAAAAAAACAAGGAATTGTATGAATGCAACATGGGACTGACCTGTGAAGTAGGAAGTAGTTGCATAGATAATGTTGGAGCTTCTTTCTGGTCTTTATCTACACTTGACTATGATGTTACTTCTACAAAGGCGGGGGTGGGACTGAATCGGAGAGAAACGGACGGTATATTATGCTTAATGCAGGGGCCAAATACCCTAGAATTACCATACAAGGGTTGTTTTCAAGAAATTATGGCTTCTTACAGATAAAAAAATCCTTAGTAAGCTTTTCCATCTTTAAAAACTCATCTCTCCCTCTTTTTCCTTTGTGTAAAGCCATCGTCCATAGATCCGATGAATGAACGGCGATGTTTGGAGGTTCCGTTGAACACAGACCAAACTGGATATTATATGGACGTAAGCGTAATACACTGCAGTCATTATGCATTGAATGTGTGAAAAGGGTTGATCCGAGAGGGAAAATAGGAAGAAAATGAATTAAAAATAATATGAAACTCCCAATGGGAGGTCTTTGCCTCAGTTTCCTTCCGTATAATCTCTTTTAATTATCGGAGGAGGAAAAAACGCCCTTGTATTAAGTAGTATTTACTAGGAATGTGGTTGAGCAAGGGCATGCGTAAAGTCTCTCTCTCTCTTTCTCTGTCATTACGGTTTTCGTAATCTCTTACCTAAAAATTGGTCACTTAGTCATAGTTCATAAAGACTTGAAAACATTCTGTGAGTAAGTATTTGTAAGTTAAAGCGGTAGTTATTGTGTCTACAAGGAGCTTTTAAACCCCTTCACTCCATGTTTATACAAGCGGTAAAAGGTGGATGACAAAGATTTTTGTTCTGCATTTGGCAAGGTAGATAAAGGTATCGGCTGGTTTCCGTTGAATTCTGAGAGAATAATAATAAAAAAGAGATATTAAAGTTCCTACGTAAATTGTGTTCTTCGAATTTTTGGAAGAGGAAATTGCAAAAGGTGGCCAGGGCTTTGAGAATTTCCCATTACGTTTGCCGCACATGGATTTTTTTTTATTATTATAGCACAAGCACAGATGAAAGAAAGTTGAGAAGAATAAGAATCTCGACACCCACCTCGACAGAGATAACTTGGGGAAAGGAGAAAAACTAAATACGATGAAGTTTGTCTCCAAACAATACATGCATAGTATGTATTATGTAGATACTAAAAACTCTTAAAAATTAACAAGTTTAAGCATGTGAGCCGGTTCCTAATCCGATAGGGAGCATTAAAATGAGTTCATCTCTCTCTCCATGTACAAGCTGATATTGGAAGATAACCAACATGCTGGAAAGGGACTCACATCCGCCAAAAGAGTGATAAAAGACAGGGGAAAGAGGGGGATTGAAAATAAGTACAAGAGTGGAGAAATAAGTGGAGAAAGAGATTGAAAATTGGGACAAGAGTGGCTAGAAGGGAAGAAAAATACAAGGAAGAGAGGAAAAACGTATTCGTCCCTAGAGGTAAAAGAGAGAGAGAGAGAGAGAGTGATAGGGAAATTTTCTAGTCCCGCAAAGAATCTCTTGATTGTCTCCAAAGTTGTTGCCCCCGAGGAGAAATTTCAAAATTGAGGAACGATCGAAATTTTTCTGGAAAGAGAGAACATGTTTTAGTAGAAAAAAATTAATACTCCCAACATCCTGTAAAACAAACAGGAGAGAAACCCACAAGGCTCGGGAGGGATCATAGAACGAAGGTAGAGATTTTATTACCAGTCTCTTATGCAGGAAGTATACAGACATAGGCTCGTTATTTCTACATGCAAGTTGCGTTGAGGGAGAGGGAGAGAGATAAAAATACTGCCAAAAAATTGATGAATAATACTCTTCTCCCAAGGGTTTTTCTCCACTCAACTAAAAAGTTGTGGTAGCTGTAGTCATCGTTGTCGTCGTCAAGAGTAATAGGAGGGAGGATGTTTTAGAGAGAGAGAGACAGGAAGAGAGAGAGACAGAGAAGGAGAGAGAGGGTATAAAGAGAAAGAGATGGAGAGAGACCAAGCTGGAGGAGGCACAGAGAGCAAAAGAGAGAGAGAAGAAGAAGAGAGAGAAAGAGTACAAAATAGAGAGAGTGCGAGAACAAGAGAGAGGAAGAGTGCAAAATAGAGAGAGAAAGAGAACAAGAGAGAGCAAGTGAGAGAAAGCAAAATACAAAGAGAGAGAACGTAAGAGAGAGAGGAGAGAGCAAGTGATGGAGAGAGAGAGCAAAATAGAGAGAGAGAGAGAGAGAGAGAGCAAGAGAGAGTACGTGTGTGTGAAAGAGAGGAAATGAGGGGGAGAGAAGGAGTCGAAATTTATTGCTGGCAGGGCCCTTGATTAAATACCAAAAAGATAGGAAAGATGAATTTCGGAGAAGAATTTAACATGGGCCATACATAAATTTTGAGAGAGCTTCTTCTCTTTTCGTTTCGCTATTTTTTTTTACTCTTCCAAAAAAGGAAATTTATGATGACACGACGCCAAGCAACACTTTTCCTTTAAAAAGTCTTCCGTTTCTTATAACACGTACAAATCATCTTCGTATGAAAGGGGATGATGCCTTACGAAGTACGTGTATGTGCGTGTGTGCGTGAGTGTGTGCATTGGATATGATCGCTTCTGGTGTGTATGATACTCTTAAAAAAATGGCTGAGGTTCCTATAAAAAAATCTCTTGTTTTATTAAAAAGGTTTCCATATTTATAAGATGTTTGCTTCCATTTCCCCCCCCTGTGTGTGTCTCCTCCTCGCACAATGTATCCTCGTCATCACAAATAATCAGTTGAGAGTGATGTGAGTTACAAGTTCAGAGTTGAGAATCCATTCTTCCTCTTTATTTTCTCCAAATCTTTGTTTTCCCCCGCTTTGTCTTCCTTTCCACCCCTTTGACTTTCTCTATTCTCATCTTTTGTCTCTCCTTTTTATATTTTCTCCATCATATTTCTCTCCGGCTCTCTCTTCTCCAGATTTCTCTTTCATATCTTTCCCTCTCAATTTCCGTATTTGCTAACCTTTACGTTTTTGCCTTTCCCGCTTTTGTTATTTACCTTACCGACTCATTTCTTACCTATCTGCATCTTTTTATGACCGTTAATGTGTTTTTTCTCATTGTCCCAGCCTTCACTCCGCCCTTTTGTGTTTACTGACATTTTGTCTCCCTCTTTACCTGTCCTACGCATCCTGAGATTTTTATTTCTCTTTACTGTGACTTCAAAATATATTCCTTAAGCAATGGAATCTTCTTCCGCATGTTTGAAAGGAAGTATTTGAGGCTATTTGTGACGATGGAAGTCTTGGGTACGCAAGAAAGAAGGAAAAAAACGTCGGAAGTAATTTTCCTCCAACGTAAACATCATTCTCTCCCTTGTTTTATTTGCCCAAATATACACACAGGCAAACATATGTGTGTGTAGCCGGTAATAATATGTATCCTATATACCGACGACCCAACTCTTTTTGCGAAAGCGGTTTCCCTTTCAACAGTATTATTTAAATGTGTAAACGTAAGCACCTTCCCAAATCCGCGCACGTACACTGAATGAAGCTTTAAAAAAACGATTGGTACCTTGTGTGTACGCTATACTCATTTACGTACATATGTATATTAATGAAGGAAGATGTACAGACGTTGACATACTGTTTGTTTAACTTTCAATTCATGTAAGTACGAACATGATTATCACTGATAGTTAGTAGCTCTACATGCCCATGTATCAATGATGACAATGCTGATAATGGTGATTACAATTGTTTTCTCTCCCCTATGACTCACGGAGGTAGAGGGTAGACTATCAATAAAAGCATATATATACATTTGCATGTTTTTTTTTTATTTCACGTAATTTCAATAAAAATATATACATGAAGGTGTAAGTGAAAATAAAAGGCAACAAAATAATCATTTGTGAGTACAATGAGCCATCGTCGTGAAAGTTTCGGGGAGGAGGAAGTATTTAAAAGAAATTGGGTAGGATGTATACGTAATAGGTATTTGTAAAATGTTGTAATTTTGTAATAATAATTTCTTCTTGTGTGTGCGTGACCTTATAGGATCCCTGATTGTTATCCCATCAATAAGAATCAATTCTTAAAGATGAGTTATCGAACAGCTTCTGTGATCAAAAACCTTATGGACTCCGACTCAGGGAAGCATTCTCAGGCGTACAAGGAAACTATTCGGAATTTGGCTTTCCTTTGGGCCATGCACCGTGGTGCTAGATACGTCTTTGATGCTTATGTGGAGGAATACCAATCAGCCGGGTAAGAATAAGTCTTTATTGCTAGTAATAATATCAAACATTCACAAGGGAGACCCATCAATGATTTTGTAGATGTAGTAAGTGCCATCAAATTAAAGAGTAAAAGTCCTCCCTTTTATTTTCCTCCTTCAAGATTGTTTTTTTTTCCATTTTAAAATAATTGCTCACTACAAAATGGACAAGTTGCTGACTCAAGATATGCTTGTATGCATTGAATTTCCGTTTAACATAAAAGCTGTTGGGATAGCCCCTATTTATTTTATTTTTTGGCAGAGGGGGAAAGTGATAAAAAAAACAAATAATCCCTATGTATAGGAAGACCGGGAAAAGAATGAGGGTATTCTGACAAATTGAGAAGATTTAAAAGAAGTGTCACATAAAAGGGAAACAAAGGGATGGGGGTAGGTAAAGGATACTAAAAGTACGTGGTATTTTGGTGGGGACACAAAGGAGAAAAAGCCCGTGTCTTGGGAATTCCGGACAGGTGCAATCTATTTCATCCATGAATAATCGATGAGCTTGTCCAAGTTCATGATTATTAGTACAGTTCTCCCTATTTTTCTTTTTCGGGGGAATGTTTTTTTCCCCCTAAACAGTAACAGAAAGAAAAAAAATGCCTACATTGTAACCGGATAGAAACCAGCATTTAGACATAAAAACCTATGTATTGGCTCCGTGCGACAACATTGTCTTTTATTACCCAGAGTTATTTTGGTATTGAATGTGTATTTTTCTCCTTTTTTGTCCTTTGTTTCACAAAAAACAGAGTGAAGATCCCGAAATTTGAGGAGGAATTCAGTCGTCAGTTGAACACATTAGCCCTGGATGAGTCCCTGGCTTTGGTGGAGGAGAGAAGTCGAAGTCGGGCGAACGTGTTTCGGAATCCCTACAGTCATTTTGGTCGTCCAGACGTCCGTCTCTTACCCAGTGGGCCAGGAAGCGGATCTGGAAGCAATAACCATCAGCATTCTTTGGGCCATGTACTCAACTACAACCAGTATACGACTTTCAATCTGGACCACGGTCATGGTCATCCTAACCCAGCCATGAAAAATAGTCCTAAGAATCAAGAGTATCCAACGTTCCGCATCTGCGAAGTTCGTCCTCCATCCATCGAGAAGGTCCATAACTTTTACGTACTTGTCCTCTCTTCTTTTTCTATTTCTTGCTTTCTTTTTTTCTTGGCTTCCTTTTTTTTTCTTTTGCTTTCGTTTCTATACTTTTCCTCTCTTTTGAGGTCTCCTGCTTTTTCCCTTTTTGTCGTGTTACTCTCCTAGTTTTTTATCTAAACATTTCCTTTTTTTGTCCCACTAAACTCTCCTTATGAGATTCAGCAATTTTTTTTTTGTTCTCCAGAGAGTATTTGCTTTTTTTCGGGTGGGAATGAAAGAGGCCAACAATTTCCTATCGATTACTTTGACTCTTTACGTAGATAAAAGCGCAAGAGAGAGAGAAAAAAAACAGGACCTGATTTTTTTTCTGGTTCCTGGCACCGTCTAGAGGACAAATTAGTTTCCTTTTTACACAACCATATTTTTTATCGGTCTATGGAGCATACTTACTACAAGGGAAATTAAGCAATCAGAGTGAAAAAAAAAAACACACATCTCAAGGAAGATGGAGAGTCTGTGGGTTATAAATAAGCAGGTCGAAACAATACATTTCCTCATCATACCAAAAGCCAATGTTTTTTTTTCCATGGGTATAGTTAGAGCCGATAGAAAATGTACGGAAAGGAAGCGTTCACAGAGATTTATAGGAGAATTACGAGTAAAAATTGGTGAACCGCATTTATGTATACGGAAAGAAAATGTTTACAGATTTTTTTTTTTGCAGTATGTAGTTTTTGTGGTAAACTATATATCTAATAGTAATAACATGGAAGTGCATTCTGGCGAGATTGATGGATTCACACATTCCATTAAAGAAGATTCCTCCACAACCCACCTGACATTTGTATGATGGTTATTACTCCTCTCGTATACTTTATAGTACCATATTTTCTTTGGGGCTCAGTTGTAACTTTATATGTAAAAAAAAAAAAAACAAGGGATGAGGAACTAAAATTTCCTAAATGATAAGTATAATAATTAGGAGGTTTGATCGTGAGTTCAATCACCACGCTTTGGCACGTCAGGGGTCACACTTATCAAAGGCATGGTTCTTCATTTTTTTTCGTCTTTTAAAAGAATCTTCTCCTTCCTGATCAAAATTATTTTCCTGATTGATCCTATGCTTTTTTCCTTACTTTTCCTTCGGACAGTTTATCCACAGGTAAAAGGTGGTAGCTTCTTGTTCATAGAGTGTTTTGAACCCTTATTGAAATATTTACCCGAGGTTTAAATTCCTGTTTTGTTTATTTTTGGTCAAAACAAAGGTTGTTACACACATTCCTTGCGTGTACTTTTCACTTTCATGTGTTTTTGTGAACTTTTACTTTTTTTTGACAACTCAAAAAAAAAAAAAAGCAACGGCATATGTATTACTATATGTGACTGGCGGGCAAACATCTTGTTACGCAAAGTTTAATGGACTTGATTTATTTGCATGTCTGTGTGTGACAAGAGGAACCGGAGGCATGTAAGATAGATGGTTCATTCCAGACACATCTTCCTCCTCCACCTCCAACATCTTGTCAGATGAGGTCGGAGGAGGAGGAGGAGGAGGACAGCAACACCCACGCTCGGAAATCTTGAACCCTGTAATTAATCCATCAATCACTCACAAATCATTCCTTGCGTAATACATGATGGGGTTAGGATGGTAGATTGTAATTAAAAAGAAAAGCAACAACCATCCGTCGGCATACTTTATGAAATGATCCAACACGCACACATAATTAGACGTTTCTCTCACCTTTTATTATCCAAACTTCTCCCACATACATACATTGAAAGCTTAAAGGATTTTTCTGGGGGGGTTCTCTTAATCGACCTAATTTGTTTAACATTAATCAAATGCGTGATTGAGACCTTTCGCCAAAAAAAATCATTTCCGTATGCATTTACATGGAAAAGGTGGTAAAGACAAGAATGAGAATTGTGATTCACATCCCTGAGAAAATGTAAAAGAATTTCTCACGATGCATTTATTTTCATAGGCCAGTATTACGTCCAGGTGTACCAAATAAAAGGTTACTTATATCCGCCGCAAAAAGATGAAAGCTATATCGGGAAGTCAAAAAAATTCTATATCAACCTATGAAATTGACGTAATTAACATCTTCTAGGCACTTCTTGTTTTACCAAACAACCAACAACAAAATTCCCACAACCTTCTTCAATCTGATTGCTTCATCAAGTTGAATAGAACGGTTTTATCCATAAGAAAAAAACACTTTAATTTCCAGCAAGTATGCACAATAGTGCAGAAGAACTTGTCATTGCAGGGGAATTGAGACAGAAAATAAATGTGACCTTCATGGATAAATTGTATTTTCTGCACATTGGATGAGCCAAACTTTGGTATAGTGTGGAATGTATATGAATGTATATTCATTATGTATAAATACATGTACATAAACGGTAGAATGATGGAAGGGTTGTATATATTATATATCTCCCATTATTGAAGATTTTGTTACTTGCGCCCATTTTTCTACCCCCCAAAAAAAACTGCAGAACTTAATTTTTCTTTCACATTCACTTTTCCCCCCTAACAAATCATCTCGTAGTTCCTTGATTTCTTTGGAAAGTGATACACTTTTATTTTTGAAACACATCTTTCTCCTCCACCCACATCCTCCTTCTTTTATCCTCGTTCCAAACCCACCAGTAATTGATTATTGACGCCGTGAAAGTGAACCCATTTTTATGTGACACATTACTGTCCTCTTAAACAAATAAAGTTCCCCTTTATTAAATCACCATCAAAAATGTCCCAAACTCCTGTAAGCGGTAGAAATCTCAGCAAAGAAATATGGTTTTTATTGCATTACAAAAATGAAATGTTTAAAATAAATAAATAGATAATAATGGAGGAGAATCAAGGCCTTTCTAAAAATTCTCCGCTCCGGCTACTTAGAGACAATAATTAGGCTGAGAGAACGCATTTCACTCCTGGCTAGAATTTTCCTCTGGCACAACTTCTGCGAATTTAAGTGGGGACAGTGACAAACAAGAACTTCGTGTTTATTTTGCTCGCCATTTAATTTTTACATGCTTTTTTTTACACGTAATTCAATATATTAAATTGTACATGACATTTTGCGTAGTACCATCTCCTTTGACCGCAAATTCTTTGGTATTGACCTTGTGTATTGTAGACAATTCAAAACAAAATGTATGCTCAAAATCTGTACAATGTTACTCTTTCTTGTCACCCTCCTCCTCCGCCGGGTATTGAGCAAGCAGTTTGATTGTGAAGTCAGAAATTATACACGATAAAAATATACCAGATAATTATATACTAGTATATTGGTAGCACATGTGTGCGTTATAAATAGCGAATTGTAAAAAAAATAGGATCAACAATAACCAGGAGGAAAAGGCTGAAATTTTCAACAGGAGACAGCCCATCTTATGTATTATTTCCCACTGTATGGAACCTATAATTAAATTTTCTTTCTGCGGGACTGAACAATACCCTTTATAATAATTCTATTTTTATTCTATCCACACGGGAGTGCCCTTCCATGTGCACTTTTAAACATATGCTGTAAAGCAGGACGATGGCAAATTGCAAAAAAATACGCTTTTCATGCTCAAGTGTCAAGTATAATCTTTCATAAGCATTGTGTAACAATTACGCTTGTGATGGTGTAATTTGACGTATGTATATTGTATGTATACAAATACAAACGTTGATGTGAATCCCTTTTGACATGCCTCTGGAGATAGGGAATCTGGAGAATTTCTTCTTGTGCAATTATCCTTCCATGAGCGCCCGTGTTTAAACCAGCGTTTAGAAAAGTACACGCCCACCTTGCTCATCGTGTTGAAAGGGGTATTTTTTTTTTTATAATCATGACCCTGATGAAGAATCTCTGAACTGTTCCCATCTCCTTCTGCCTTTTACACTAATTATTTAGCTCCTGTCTAATTTCACGTACATATTTGTCTCTGGCCACATTGTACGTGCAAGTGCAGACACACGCCATGTCAACCATGCCAAAAGGTTCCATTTAAGTGAGATCCAAAATTACTCACAGTTTCTCTTTCGGCTTTTTTTTTAGTCTCCAACTCTTTTTTTTTTTGTCAAACATGTACGTATAATTTTGTCTATTTATTTTCTCTCTCTCTTTCTGTCCCTTGTTTTCGCAACAGGGATTTTCCTTCCTTTCATTTTGGCATGGACTTTTGGCTTTCCTCAATGCACCCAAAAAAAAAAAGCCGGAGCAATTCTTTCCACCCTTTTCGCAAAAGACTTTTACAAAGAGATAAGAATCGATTTCTATTTTTTTACGATTTTCTCATGACTCCTCTATCTGTATGTGGCAATATGGGGGAACGACAATAATCTTGGCATATAAGGCCGTCCAAAAAGGGTTGAAATGAGGGTGATTTGCACTACATGAGATATAGTTTTATTTTTATTATTATTATTTTGTTTTTGGACTTTGAGCACAGCTTGACTGTCTCTAGAATATTTGTCAACTACGTACACCGTGAAGCGTGGTTGCTTAGTACATACATAATGTATACTTATATACATATAAGCATAATGCTGTATTTGAATATAGCAGATCCTATAAGTATTATGATCTTGTTCGAACAAGTCGTATCCCCCCTAAAGTCTTCCATAACCAATGCACGTATATACGGCATTTATTATTATGTGTAGTTCCGATGGAGAATCCAGATTATTACTGTCATCATTAGAAAGAGAAAAAAAATTACAGGATTTTGTGGGACAACTTTTCCCATGTCGAGGAACTTTCCTGCCATAATCTGGCATTTTGATAGGGTAAAAATTAGATTGTTATTGGATCCATTGTGATATCTGTGTCAATTACCATACGCACATGGCAAGTACTCAATTTTCCGTCTCTTCCGACCCCTTTCAAGGTCGCCTTTTTTCTCTTTTACTTTTCATGGAAAGCTTATCCACGCCAGACCAAGAAAATTTAGGGTTGTTGTCACCCATTCAGGGGGAATTAGGGACAATGAAAGCGTGTGAAAACACATTTCAGATGAATTTGAAAAAATATTATATTATTAGTCAAGTGATGATATTGTATATATAGGTATATAATCTTTTTTTGATACGCTTACGCACACATTGAATTCCATTTGAAGGAGTATAAGTAGCTCGCCTTCGCTTTCCCTGGACCACCTTAAATATTTAATATTCTATGCAAACATATCTATTTTTAAGAATACACTTGACATCTTCCAAAAGTGACATGAACACATGCGTTTTCTGTCTATTTTTAAGGTAATAGTGACTTCATATAATATAATTTGTACTAAAACATACACACATACGTACACTGGGAGACGCGTTGGCAAACATGTCCTGACCGATCGTAAATATTGAAAGGTTGAGGAAAATATCCCATTTTTATTATTAATAATGCCTTGAAATTGAAAATATATAGTTCACTCACCTTAATCACAATTGTTTTCAGCTCAGTCCCATAATTTCCTCACACGCAGAAATGTCTACGAAGGTGAATATGAGGTGACAAACAAGAAGTCCAAGTAGCTTGTCTAACATGAAAAATATGACCTCAAAAATAAAATGTCAGTTTGAGTAGAAAAATACATATTTTCTCTGCAGATCTTTATTTTTTTTACTCACCGTTTGTCCTCTTTGATTATGAAGTTCATTGAAAAGTTGTATCTAGTAGTAAAAACAAAACAGAAAAGCGTCTGTATAGGTACAGAATAAGTTGAAGGAAGAATATATCCACCATTGAAAGCCAGTTCGATTGTGATTGTGTAGGTTTTTTTAAGAGGGCTTGACATTCTTCTTCTTGTAGGAAAAAAAATATGATGGAGTTTTGGGACACATCAATAATTATGATTCATATTTGGAATCAAATTTCTAACCATTTTATCATCGCCTGTCACCATGTTTTTAGTTGGCTGGAAGGTAATGCAAATTATCCAAGTTTGCATTGATCATCATATTATTATAGTATACGTCTCTATTCTATACTGAATATGGTATATAGAGAAATATATGTATATGAACGCTACATAAAAATATTTTGCGTCGGATAATTGACTATATTGTCCTAACAAATATTCTCCACACTTGTTAGTAGTGACTGTCTGGTTTTTGTTTTTTCTTGTTTTGTGGTGACTTTGGTCGTACTTTATACAGCAAGGTACATAGGGGTCCTTAGTAATAATAATAAGGTACGTTTTTTTTTGCATATTCTTCAGCTGTCGTGCTTTTCCATTGGGATGTCTTCAGTCGTCAGACATGAATTTCCTTTGGATATATGCAAAGAAACTTTTATGTGTCAAGGTCAAAGTCAATTCCTTGGTGTAGGCACGCAGGAGTTCATTCCGTTCTTTCCAAGACTTCATTCATTCAAGTTTTTATGGTCGAAAGGCGTAATAGCAGGAACGGTGAGCATTATCATCAACCAACATCTTCCCTTCACAAGATCTCTGGAACTTGTTTAAAATCCTCTTTTTTTATTATATCCTTTTTTTCTTGTGTCCACACTCTACATTTGAACTAAGAGAATCAACCAGCCTCACTTGAGTGTTTTTGGGTAAACATTTTTCTGAGTCTCCCAATTCCCAGTAATTATTAACTAATTTCATTACCGTAATTAATGGACTCAACTACGACCTACAAAGCACTTGAGATACATAATTGTTGTAGTGATTGCCCACTTTTTTCTGGGGTTAATGCTATAGGACTTGTACTGCAACACAAAGGAGATTGAAGAGGAAGGAGGGTCATAGAGGAAGCGATTTTGTTGCTGATAACAACTCACTTTTTTTTAATGTTTTTAACACAACGACGTCAAGTGAATCTTTTGGTTTTCAAATGTATACACAGGCAGTGGATGTTTTGAGATGCTCATTAAATTCGGTGGGAAGATGCATACATTAACAGGAGAGAAAGGATGGGATGAGTGTCATACGGAAACTGCAAGTATCTCTCGAGTCCCACAAGGAGACATCCAGTAATTATGTGCTAATGTTCTTAAAATCAGAAAAGAATATGTTTCTTCCGTCTCTCTCTCTCTCTCTCGCTCTCTCTCTCTCTTTATCTCCTTTTCTCTCTCTTTCTCTCTCACTATCTCTCCCTTTCTTTAGCTCTATTATATCCTTCTCTCACTCTCTCCTTCTGGTGTCTTCCCAATTCTGTGTTTACTGCTTTGTTTGTCTCATTGCCGTTTCATTTAATTATATATTACCCTACGGAAAATTATCTCCTTCTTGGATTTCTTCCTCCTGGTGTAATGGGAATACACGGCTAAAAATAGTAGTGCCAAGAGTTTTTCACGTGTATCAACATACCCACGTAGAATGTGCGTGACAGAGTGTGCCATTAAGTTTATAGAACACTTGTGATTTTGAGCACATAAAAATAATTAGAGGAAATGATTCATCAGAAAGAAGAAAAAATCTGGTTAAATCCCCTTTTTTCATTGAGGAAGAGGCTGGAAGAAGAAGAAAAAGTCGTAAAAGTTTACTCACATTTTTGGGGTGAAGACAAGTGAGCCATTGCCCATGCATGTGACGTGCATATTAGTTGTATGTATTGGATCCCATTCAAAAATGTGAAGGTCTCGGATGGCACGTAAGTATACGTAGAGTAAAAAAAAAAAGATGAGTAGGTGAGAGAGGCAGAGAGAGAGAGAGACATTGATTTTATGAAAGGAGACGAAATGACAAAAGAGCTTCCTTCCGTCGCTTTGTCTCCATTTTTTTTAATGATTAGCAAAGTCGTAGTAATCTTCTTGTGCTAGTGTCTCTGTATTCTGTATATGTGACTACAAAATTAACATTTATTCAGAGTCAAGGTGTTGTTCCTCTCACACTTCCGAACTTGTGCTTTATTTAATTTATTGACGTATGAAAATTTTCTCTTTTCTTATTTATTCCTGCATACATGCATATTTACGGGGATAACCTTGCCTCCTGGTCTTTACCTTTACATTGAAAGATGATTAGCCAGCACTTGTTAAAATTGTCAAGTCAAAAAGAAACGTGTGATTTCCGCTTTTGTATGAAGCATCACATGTCATTTTCAACAGTCATTTCTGAGCGGAGCTGTGTTTGTTGGTTTTATTTGACTTCCAGTTTTTAATTAATTATCCATCCAATAGTTTTAGGGGTTCTGTCCATAAAAGTAGCATTAAATTCCCGGGAAAAAAAATTTGTCGGCTACTCTAATTGCGTTTGCCTTCATGTTTCACGGAGAAAAAAGGTGTGCTGCCATTTAGAATGTCCTCTCCTTCAGAAATGTTTGTTTTACATACCAATGGAATGCTCAATGGTTTAGTGATGTGAAGAGTACTCAAAAGGCTTATATTTCCTTATCGAACCTCATTAAAATGGGGAATTGAGAATGAGTGCCAGAAAATAAATGACACGTGTCTCATACCATGTAAAGTAGTGCTTCTTTGTTGTGATTTGTCGGCAGTCGACAATGAAAACAAAACATGTGTACTTTGTCTCTTCCCGCAAAAAAAAAAAAAAAAAACCAGCAAATTATGTATTAAAATGAATGCACTTTTCCTCTCTAAACCATAGTAGTGATAGCATTAATTTCCAAAAAGTTGTTTCCCTATATCCATTGATTATTGCTACAACTTACTGCCATTCATTTAATGTCCACAAAAAAAAAACAGAAATGTGGAACATAGTAGGTGTTCCAAAAGAACTAATTAGTAAGTAATTAATTTCCTTTTTTTTGCCAATATTTTGTGAAATGAGCAATACAGGAGTACAAGTTCTTTATATTCCTTTGAGCTTGATTAACATTTCCAATTTCCTTGATTTCATTGTTTACGATTCCTTTGTATCAATAAAAAAAACATTTTCAACTCTAATAGTTTCGGGTACCAATTTGTCCAGTTGTTTCCTCCCGTACACAAAAAGGAAACAAATGTTTTTAATGGAAACTATTCATTCATATTCG
Organism: Disparrhopalites patrizii; assembly: GCA_034698585.1. Taxonomy (NCBI): domain Eukaryota; kingdom Metazoa; phylum Arthropoda; class Collembola; order Symphypleona; family Sminthuridae; genus Disparrhopalites; species Disparrhopalites patrizii. Next base: position 719 of record JAQGBT010003797.1, on the reverse strand, counting down.
ATAATTTGTACACATACAAGTTAGTAATAGTAGGAGGGAATTAATGACGAGCAACTTCAGAATTTCCCATTTATCATGTATGGAAAGCAAATAATTTATACTATTGTACTTCACACATAAAAATATTCGAATATATATGGAATAATAAAATCATCACAGGAAAAAGAAGGTTGGGTTCATTAACATACACCTTTGTTTAATATACAAAAAGTTGTGAACAGTATAGACTAAAAAATGGAGGTTGATCACTTCTTTGTTCGTGATCTTTTTGAAAATTTTTGTTTCTTGCTGAAAGTGTTTTTTGTTTGAGGGGGGGGCATAATTTCTTAATTACATGTAAAGTGGTCAAAGTGGATGAACGTGAAATCATATGTTCCTTTTTTTCTGTGGAAAAATGGATCGGAAATAATTAGGAAGAGGGTAGTTGAACTTGTAAATGGTCCATTCTCCTCTCGTAACCCTTGAGAGGGGGATTACGGCCTTTTTTGTAGTAGTAGCAGGTGCAGTAGTGGTTCTGCCGTTTTTTTGGCAATACCAGCTTCATTTCACCACAGACTAGTGCTCCTCACAGGTCATGTAAATTAAAGTTTTGAACACGAACATGCACATGACATGAAATTTCACGTTATTTTTGGGTGTCATATGAACCTGCACATGACCTGAAGTTCATGTTCAGCAAAAATTCATGTGAAGAGGCTCAGGTATTCGACGCTGTAATG